>APFE030760148.1:0-56744 GCA_000404065.3 Pinus taeda | reverse complement strand
CATACCAAGTACTTCAGCGCATTGGAGAAGTGGCTTACAAGTTGGCTTTGCCACCTACAGCAAAAATCCCCCCAGTTTTCCATGTATCGTGCCTCAAGAAAGTGATTAGGAACAATTGCCGAGTTCAAACCAGTCTACCTGAATTGGACAAGGAAGGGTCAATCTGGCTTCAACCGGAACAAGTCCTCGACACACAAGACAAGCACCTGCACGGCCGCATGATTAAGGAGGTCCTCGTCAAATGGAAAGACACCTCTCATGAAGATGCAACTTGGGAACCAGCCACTATTCTTCAGCAGTTTCCGCACCTTCAACCTTGAGGACAAGGCTAGTCTTAAGGGGGAGGGCATGTTAGGGTCCCATCCTAACCCCCTTATTTATGTCATGGGATCATGTCATAGTCAAGAGTCAATAAAGCCCATATTAATATTTGTAAGTGGTTAACCCGCAATTAATGACGGGACCACAGTTAGTTGCAAATGGGCGTGGGCGGTAGTATTAGATAGATGGTATTAATAAAACCCACGGTATTGACCCGTGGTATTGCATGTATGAGTCATATATAAAGGATAGAGACTCCCTGCGAGGAGTATTGTGTCTTGTTTTGTAATCGAGCTCTGCTCTATTGGAGGTTGCCCCCTCGAAGAGGCCTGTGAACATTTATCTCTGAGTAATAAAATCATTGCTATTATGTGTTCTGGGTATATTTTCTTCACATATTCTATGTTCTGGGTATCTTTTCTTCGCATATTCTCTGTTCGGTATTACTTTGCAGGTTAAGAAGCATAACACTCTTCAACTAAGAGATCTAGTTTTAAGGTGGTATGTAAGAAGAGAAGATAAAGGCAAACATGGAAAATTTGACCCCTTACGGTTTGGGCCCTTCAAGATTGTTGAGACAAAGGTAAAAAATGCTTTCTTACTAGAGAACTTGGAGGGTGAAATGTTCGAGTTACTTGTAAATGGGTAGTTCCTCAAGTAAGAGCTCCAACACTAAAAGGTCCATCCCTCACCCATTAGACATATCGATGAGACATTGTAAAAACTCAATTATACTTTTGGCCCTTTACATTTCTATTTTTTCTTTTATATACTTGAATAAAATAACTCCATGCCTAATGGATAGAAGGCCAGTATTTTTCAGTTTCTCAACACCTTTCCAACAAGGCACTATCCCTGGGTGGTGCCAATGTTGTCACCCTCTACTAAACATGTTTTTAGCTGTTAAATAGGTGCAATTGCGCAGAAACGTTTGTAGCCATCTGTAGGGTCAAAAAAGTAGTCAAAGATTGATGATACCTCCTCCAATGGGTAAACCTTGTAATTATCTTTCAAACGAAATATGGAACTCCTCAAATGGACCCTAGAATAAGAAGTTATAACAAATCAGAGCTACCCTTGAAAAATAGAATCCAAGGAGAAAATGTCTTATGGAGGAATCCCTCAAATCGGTAATCAGAGGTCCCGACAATCCGTAAAAGACCACCGTAGATAAATAGTTGGGAAAATATCCAACAATGTAAACTGTCATGCAACACCTCGGAAAGCATGACAAAGGAAATTGACCACAAAACCAGGGGTAGGCAGGCCTTTTCTCTCTCCTCCAGGGGGCCACGTAGTGAAATATTATTGGATCTGATAAAGACACAATGGTGTTGACGTCCCCATGATGTGGTAGTACAGACGATATGTGGCATGCTAATTTGGAACTTTTAGGGGTCCTATGGGGGCATATCCAGGTGACACATGTTAACCCTCAAGAAGCGACATGTGGAATTGATGACATCACCAGTCGGCGATTGGCGATCAGGGGTAGCAGTTAATGGTGCATCAATATGGAATTCGTTGATAGTGAAACTATGACTAGGGATATCTCATATAAGGGCTAGCCCATTGTCATGGGAGGAACCAAAAATTGAGGGCTAAGTGTTAAGGAAGGATCCCACAATCAGTGATCACAAGTTATGGAGGTCACACCAGTGGCACGACTTGGGAATTGTCGATGTGCCAATTGCAGATCCTAGGTGGCCGCAATCGTCGATCTGCATTTGCAATGTTGTGAAGCTTGTCTAGTGTAAAGGTTGACGATTTTGCTAATATGTGGGATTTTACTTAAAAAGGAATGAACCCCCCAGACACACGTCCAAAGGCCTTAGCGCCCGAGGACTAAGTACCTTGTCTTAGCACTCAGTCCTATGATGAAAAAGGGGAAATGGGTTCAAAGTAAAAGGGGCTAAAGTAGATCGGACAACATTGTTCTGTGAGGTATTTTAATATAAAATTTTGATGGAATATCACCACAATAAGGTAATGAAAATCTTTAAAGAGGTATTGGGTTGGTAGCTGAGACATTTAAGAAGGATATGGAGCATTCATAAATCAACATGGGATGACCTTGTAAAGCCCCTTGTGACAAGAAATTAGGGTCAACATAGATAGAGTAAATGAATGTATGGAAGCTTAGGAGGACTTAATGATTCAGCATGGAGTTCCATGTAGAGGGAAGATGAAGTACTTCCCAGATGGCCTACACTTCTGTAATATGGAATTAACACTGATAATTTATCACTCCCAGCTATGCAGAATGAATGATTCAAGCAGTAAAGGAAAAAGCTACAGAACTAGCTGATTACTAGAGGAGGTAGATCATGGCCAAGTAGTGACTTGAGCAAAGGCGATCCTAGGGATGCACATGGAGATATTTTGCTAAATTTTTCATCTGTTATTGACTTGTTTTTTAATCATGTATTGTGTCATAATTTAATGAGGCAATTAATTTTTTGTAGTTTTTTTAGGCCACAGAGCCATCCCAGGTCGAGACAACTAGTTGATCTGACAGCTGAGATTGGGTCGAGATATTTGTTGTAAACCACTATTCACAACTCCCCTCTCCAAATAAATAGAGGGAAACAACACTTAACAATGGTTTAGATTTTTTGGAAAGAAACTCTGGGTCCTTTTCTTGTTTCACAAAGGCATTGTATGAACATTGATGTATGCACTCTATAAGAGAATTTAATGGAAGAATTGTGGTGATTCCAACTCCTTGATTTGTAGTGTGCTTTTCTCTCTTAGTATTTCCATATGTATTTGACATTCTGCTCAGATTACATGTATGTAGCAGCTACATATATTTCCATTATATGCAAATTCATTTCACTCAAGTCTTTGATAAAGAATGCATGTATTGATATGGTGATATGGTATTTAAAAGGTGCTCCATGCATCTCAACATCTCATAAACCTTTCATTTCTCTTGTTTTCCTCTAAATCCATAGATACATAATTCTTAAAGTCTAAGCTCTGTTTTGATGGATTTTCTCTCTATTGTCTTCTACTATTCCATCTCCATTAACAATTGATTTGCTGCAAGTTTCAATCTACTTTGGCCACCATTGTTTGAGTATTACTCAATGTGGAATTTTGCACACTTGTTATTTCTTACATTGTGCTTTCATGAGTGGTTCTGAAGCACCACTTTTCAAACTATTAATGACAAAAAAATATTAGTGTTGCAAGCTCTCAAGATAAATCTTCTAGCACTACTTAAGATGTCCTAGGCACTAGCCTATAATCAACCCAGAGGCTTTCTCTAGGAAGCTTTTTTATCCCTTGAAGCACTACTGCTAAAGGTGCTAGAATTAGCCAAAATAGACCAAATAGGCGTAGGGGATTTGTTGAGCAGAAAACAAGATCAAAAATGTTACAGAGGACAAACAGTCTATGCCTACTTCCCATCATGAACCCTCATGCCATCTAACCCGTGAACCTACTATTAGCAAGAAGTCGGTAATCATAATAATTTCTCTTATATTCATTTGTTCATCCCTTACAGTTTTTTTTTTCCAATTTTTTTGTGTACATGCATTGCCAAGGTTTGAAGCCATTTCACTGTTTAATGCTTCAGTAACGTAGACAATAATTATTTATTTAGGATCGTGTCTTTTTTGTAGTGCTTTGAAGATGGAAGAAAATCAGTTTTAGAAGGAAGAGGAGAGCTGTCTCGAAGAAGAGGATGAGAAGAACATAAATTATTATATTTTACTATCCTTTTTAGCTCTTCATTGCTAATATCTATTACGTCGAATTAGGACAATTTGTCATAATTATAATTTCTTATTCAAGTTTACTTTGACATTTACTAGAAAATGATCTCCACAACACTTTAATACTTATTGGTTTTAACTACTGCAAAATTCATCCTCAGGTATTGGCTGTAAGTAATATCGATGTTTCAACATCGAAGGCAGTGGAATTCTAGGCCACCCATGGATTTTCAATTCTCGTAGAAGCTTGAATAAGTAGTTAGTACCATTTGCATGTCCTAGGGATTTTGAGGTTCCTTCTTGTGAAAACTTATCTAAAGTGCTTGTCATTAATTGTTTGTCCTCGAGAGCATTTCCTACCCATGAAAGTGGGTTTCCTGTGCTGCCTACGTTTTTTTAACATAAAAATTGGAATATAGATAATAGATTGTACCACATATTTACAATAGATGCTTATAGCTAAAATTAGGCCAACAAATAGAGGCCAAAATTAAATAATCATTCTCTAGGGCCTTAAACACATAAAATTATTTTGTAATACATTTTCTTAGCTCTATAAAATTGGTCCCTCTGACTACACTCCAAAACCCTAAAATATCCCTCGCAAATCTCTCATCACTTTGCATTTTGGATTAAAGATTTCCAACAACATACTGAAACTAATCCAAAACTAGGCATATTCTTATAACCCTAGGATCTGAAATATTAAAACTCTAAAATATGGTTCACGCCGTAAAATCCATTATGTTTCATATCTTAAAAGGATATTAAAATTTCTATAAATGAAAACCCTAATTCTAATAAATTAAAAGGCCTTCTAAAAATAGATGGCAATTAAGTCCATATGTAAGAGAAAGACCAAATGGGCATGTATCTCTTAAGAGCCTACTTTCCTACGACGAGAGATCCAATAGCAAGTCCCTTGATTGTGTAGGTGACAGAAACTGACCTTGGGCCAGCAGCGGCCTTGTAAAGCATTCTCGTGTCAAGCCCAACACAAACACTATTGAGGATATCGTCATCACCCCTTGTAGCCACAATCTTTCTCTCCAATCTGGCATGGAAAAGCCCTATGACACCAAGTATTTTTCCAAACTTCATTCCCATGTGGCTATAGGCCTTCAAAACCCTGTTAACCCTAAGCTTCATGGAATCGCGTGGCTCTTGGGCCTTCAAGTCCTCCACCAGTCCAACGTGGCACCATAAATGACACTGAGGAGATACCCACCGCCCGTGTAATAGGTGATATTTTCACCCCAATACCTTCTTTGAATGGTGGCCTCTTCTTGAAATAAGAATTCTAGGTAAGTAGGGATCTAGTACATATTCTAAATCGTCGTGTAATCAATGGCACCGTGCAAATATCCATAGAGATTGTTTAGGTGATTTCCTTCATGATCTCCTATTCCATCTTCCAAATGATCAATTATTTGATTATTGGTTTCACCAGTGTATGACTACCATGAGCATTTCCTTTGGGTCAATCTCATGACATGCACCTTCTATAAATTCAAAAGAAATCATGACAAGGATATTGGCATTATGATCTGGATTTAAATAGGAACGCAACAAATTACAGAGATAACCATAAACACATAGATTCAATGGAAATAATACTTCATTTCATTAATTTAAAATACTGAAATATGCTTACAACCAGAAATGTAAATAAACCAGCTAGGCGATGGTAGCTTATCTCTGAGAAGAGATGTGGCAGCTACATGCCTCTGAATTGTGTTACAGTGAGGCTCGAAGGCCTATTTATTGTTTAGAAACAACGGAAAACCCTTAACATCCCAAAACCTAACCATAGAAGATGAAACGCCAAATTTTGGGCCCCGTTTGGGTAAATTAATACATCAATTTCCCGGGGTTGTAACTTTGGCATACAATCTTTGTTTGACGCGTATAATAGCTCGTTAGAAAGATTTGTCCGAGCACTACAACTTTGGGAAGATAAAAATCGGTCCATAGACCCATGTTGCTCCCAAATTTCCCAAAAAATGTCGTTTAGGGCCTCAAAGCGGCTCCAGAAGTTCAGGACCCAAAAAACTGCTAAAAATAGTAAACTGTGCTACAATTTAGGAAACTGAAAAATTGAAAGAGATAGTTGTGGTGGTCCAAATGGGATAGGTGGGTGGCCACCAACATCCACCTGTATCATTCCTCCCACCTTAGGAGGCAATGGTCCCCATTGTGTTGAGTTCCTCCATGAGATGAGGAAGCTGCTGTTGAAATTGGTCCCTGGTAAGCTGTTCTGTAATCTCTGACGTGTCCAGTAATGGTGGGAAGCATGGTCAAGGGTGGTCCGCGTTGAACACTTGGTGCAGGCAAAGGAATGGAGGAATCTATGCTCTAAAGCATTATTTCCCACAACCTTAATAATGGTGTAAGGACCATGTCGGCGTGGTCGAAGCTTTTGATGGGCTCTTGTAAGGCGTTCTTTCTGCTGATGCAACCAAACTTTGTTGCCCACATGAAGCTTATGTGGTACCCCTATGGGTGGGGATAAGTTGTTCTTGTGTTCTATCATGACCGTATCCCTTTGTTGTTGCTGCTGCGTGGAGGAATCCTTCGCAAGGGTCATGGATGTGGTGACGATCTTCCCCTTACTCTGGGAGTGAACTAGATAGAAAATAAATTTCCTAGTCTGTGAGATGAGCTTGTTGCCTTTCTTAGCAGTGATCAAAGAGGTGGCAGTAGGTGGGGCTACCTCCGGTATCCTGTATAATGAATCACCCAAAGAAATAATAACAGCACAAGGCCTTCAATCATACACAATGTGTCGCCTCCACAAGTATGGCTAGCCTAATAGTACATCACAAACATCCATAGGTGTAACATCACACAATACCTTGTCTGTGAAGGGCTTGATGCTATAGGTAAGGCGACACTGCCAGCAAACTTTGAGATCTTGTCCTCCATGAAGCCACCTGATACTGTACAGTTGCGGGTGTGGTTTAGTTAGTAGAACTAACCGCTTCACGACCTCTACTGAAATGAGGTTCATTTGGTTGCCACTATCGACAATGAATTGTAGTGGCGAACCCTTCACCCAAATCTGTGAATGGAAAAGATGTTCCCCCTCCTTTGGATCTTCGGGCTCATTCTTCTGGATCTTGGTGGTGGTAATAGTGACACTGGGCTCCACATCAACGATTTAATTCCCTTTGCCATTCCCCTTGTCGGGTTCTGGCTCATGGTCAGAACATGCATCTAATTCTGAAGCCTTCAACTTGGCCACCAACGACTGCTTGGTCTGACACTCACTTGTGTTATCAGTGGGACCCTTGTGGAACTCACACCACTTTCCTATGTCCTTCTTTGACTTCGTGGTGTTATTCTTTTCTTATTGCTTCGATGGGTTGTCTTGGGTCACCCCACCTTGGCTTTGTCCTTTGGTCTTTGAATTTGCAGATCCAAAGTCTCGCTTATTCTGTTGGAAATTTTGCTCGATTTTGATGGTGTATCGGTACGCCATGCCAAGCGAGATGTTCAGGAACTCCATCTCTTCTTGGATTTATTTGTGTAGGAAGCCACAATATTTTAGTACCAGATGTAGATCAGAATCTTTGATACCCAACTGTGTGCGAAGGGTATGAAAAATGTTGGTGAACTCTGGCACATCTTAGTGCCTTCCCTATCGCACCATGGTCCACTTTATGTATTTGTCCTCGTAGCTTTTGATAGGATAGTACTGCTCCTTCATGGCATCTTGGAATGAATCCCAAGTGGGTGCGGCTAAAAATAGTGAGCCTGTGTTTTCATTCTTCTACTCCCAGTAGGTTTCCCACCAGTCCTTGATATGGGGGGTCACTTTGAGAAGAGTGAAAATAATATTTTCCCAACTCGAAAATTCATGAACAGAAAAATACCCTTCTAGCAGATTTAACCATTTATCTATGGCATCTGCATCTATTTGACCCTCGAAGATGGGGATTTCAAGATTAACTTGTACCTTAAAGGGTGTGGCATTTCTAGAGTAGCTGTTGGAAGCCGATGCGTCACCTCTGGGTAGCTATTGAAGGATTTGTGCAAAGCTGTCCATCATCGCATTCCTTTGTCGCTCGAGGGATTCTTCGAGCAAGATTTTAATAGGATCTCCTGCCCCCTCGTCTTTCTTCTCATCCGCTATAGGAGGCCATTGGGATTTGCAAGGTTGGTCTTGCAAAGGTTTGACCAGTTCAAGCCCTAACTCCTTATATCTCAACCTCGTTGGGGACATGCAAAGAAAAAAAAGAGAAAAAGTAGACCCCTCTGATACCATTTATCCGGATTTAAATAATAATGCAACAAATTACAGAGATAACCATAAACACATAGTTGCGGCAGGAATAAAAATTCATTTCATTAATGTAAAATACTAAAATATGCTTACAAACATAAATGGAAATAAACTAGCTAGGCGATGGTAGCTTATCTGTGAGAAGAGATGTGGCGGCTACATGCCTCTGAATTGTGTTACAATGAGGCTCGAAGGCCTATTTATTGTTGAGAAATAATGGAAAACCCTTAATATCCCAAAACTTAACCCTAGAAGATGAAACACGAAATTTTGGGCCCCGTTTGGGTAAATTGGTACATCAATTTCTCTGGGTTGTAACTTTGGCATACGATCTCCGTTTGACGTGTACAATAGCTCGTTAGAAAGATCTATCTGAGCAATGCAACTTTGGGAAGAGAAACATCAGGCCATGGAACCATGTTGCTCCCATATTTACCAAAAAACATCATTTTGGGCCTCAAAACATCTCCGGAAGTTCAGGACACAAAAAACTACTAAAAATGGTAAACTGTGCTACAATTTAGGAAAATGAAAAATTGAAAGAGATAGTTGTGGGGGTCCAAATCGGATAGGTGGGTGGCCACCAACATCCACCTGGATCACATTGTGATGCATATGTTGTACTTGATGGAAACCCACTTGTAGCAGAACAAGTATATGGCAACTAGATGAATCTACAAGACAAATTAGAGGTGACAGAATGATGGAACACAGATGAATCTACAGGTTAGAGGTGACAGAATGATGGAAGAGAATAATGGTCAAAGGTTTGATACAGGGAGACTATTAGTGAGTGTTGTCCTTGACATTTGATGAACTAATTGATATAAGTATAAAGAGGATGTGACAGAATGCATGGCAGTTCAAAGGAATCAGTTCATAATTAATGCACAATGGAAAATTACATTATAACAGGTCTATTGAGAGGGAAGAAAGTAATGGTACAAAATAATAGGATGAAGGAACAAAGGACTACAGATCAAAATCATTAAGTTGAATAAAAAGGAAATTTTCAAGTATGTTAAGTTGTGTACGATGGTTCACTTTGTCCAAGCAACGTACACACACGGGTTAAAAGAACAAAAGGAGTGTATACATATACACACACTTACACAAGAGGAAAAGAGCGTATGCATTGGAAAATCAAGGAAATTTAGGAGTAAGGATACCAAGGGTCAATGCCATGGTATTAGCCCACAATATTGAGAAGAGTAACAACTATTTGATCCTGTCCAAGAATAACACAGGTCCTAAGTGTGGTTTTGGTTCGAGGTATTGAGGAAGGTCAAAACTATATAAGGAGGAGAATATCAAAGGGCCAAGAGTGAAAGTGAAAGAGTTTCTCAGGAATACTTCTCTCTGAAGTATATTTTATGTTGCAGGGGCTATGATTGTGATATGATCTGAAATATTTTATGCACCTTGAATTCAATGTTAGATCAGGATCATGAGACCTGAAATGACTTATCATTGAATGATCTGATATTGGTTGGGCTAGATCTAATTGCATACATATGTTTTGTTCTTTAAATTTCATGATCTGGGTATGTCTGAACTCTAGAATAGTAGTGAAGTTGTGAGTTAATATTTGTAGATCTACATGCTGGTTCACCTCGGTAAACGCATGTATACACGCAGGTTCGACTCTTCCAAGTAGCGTATGCAAAGGAAAATCCTATTCTTCAAAAATGATTGATCTATGTAATCATTGTTGTTGTTTTACTACTATCTATCAATGAAGTCTTCTTAGATTTGAATGTAGAACTGAATACATAAGGAGTTTTGTGTCTGATTGATTGATTGTTTAAGTGAGAAGGATTATCTCTGCTATTGACTATCTAAAGCTCTATAAACTGACAGTAGATGTTCAAAATATTTCTAGTTGGTATAGACTTGATTCAAAAGTTTTATGTTTCAGTATTTTTGAAGATATACATAGGTTTGGTTAAAGGAAGTAGCGTATACATGCAAGTTGGGTTCAGTAAAGTAGCATATACATTTTGATTTTTGAGGTTGCAGCTAGTTCTAAATGATGATGTAGGCTTCCGGGTTCAGATCTGTGTACTGGATACAATGATCTGTCTATTCCAGCTGTTTGGTTGAATTTGATTAATTTTGAATGATGGTTGATTCAGTTGTGTTAGAGGTTCATTGATTGTTTGATTCAGTATGTCAGAGGTTTCAGTGATTGATTGATTCAGTTATGGTTGATTCAAAGATTGATAATTGGGTTTCAATTACATCAGAGATTCATGATCAAGTTTGAGTGGTTGGTTGATGCATATGTATTTGATGGATGTATTGCAGTGGTGATTGAATTCGAGCTTCAATGTTATTGATTGGTCTAGTGTGAAAATTTGATGAAATATGGCCTACATATTGTGTTGTTGTGTACTAGGATTATCGAGTATGAAAATTTATAGAACATGGTCCCTGGAGGAAGAGAGAAGGTTGTAGCCTTCTGTAGGCTGGCACCTACGTACTAGTAAACACATCGACTAGTATAAGAGCTAGGGGGGTGTAGCTCCCTTCCAGTAGAAGTTGGAAAACAAGAGAAGGTAGTAGCCTTCTGTAGGTGGGTGCCTACGTACTGGTATGAGTCTGCACTAGTACAATATTGTAAATATATTATTCTTTATATTGAAAGAAGACAAAGACAACAACAACAGGTGGTTTTTATCGTGCATTGGGTTTCCACCTTAAATCTTGGTGTTCATGTATGTTTCTTATGTGCGATGGTTTATTCTATTATTACTACACATGGTTACTGTTTAATACTTAATAAAGTATTGATGCACTGATTAAAGAACAACATATGATGAATTAACTGAATCATAAGTTCATTGGATATACGTTGGTTTCCTTAAGAACATTTGGAATGAGTTCCTTCACTGAGTAGCAAATATAAATCTAATTATGGAAATGAAAGTTTTGTTCATTTGTAAATATTGATTCACCCCTCTCCCCCCCCTCCTCTTAGTATTATTCCAACAATTGGTATTAGAGCAGGTCCTTTTGCAGAAGCTTGATTGCTTGAAGGATATTCGTAGTAACAATGGGAAAGAAAAATAAAAAAAAACCTCAAAATAAGAAGACATCTCAAAGGAACTGTGGCAGTAGAAGAGACGATTGCCATTATGTGGAAGCAACTCTTCAGATTCAAAATCACATTAGAATGAAGAAGAACAAGCAAAAGAATTATCAGGTATGAATTTGTTGTCCTCCGGTGATGCATTTCTCTGTTCATTTGAAGATAATGAATGTGACAGTGAAACAACTGAATTTTCTCTTATCGGTGAAAGATAAAGAAATCAAATAAAGGAACAATTTAAAAACCTCACAAACACAATTATAGATCAAAAAAATCTAATTGATAAAAGGGAATGTGCCTACAAAGAAGAAGTTACCAGATTAAAAGCTCAGTTGGAGGAAGGAAACAAATTAAGGAAGAAGTAAAAGGAAAAGGAAGATCAATGTCAAAGGCTATAGGATGAGGTAACATCATTAAGAAATGAATTAAACAAGAAGGATACAACAATCAAGAAACCTATAGAAAGATCTAGTCACTATAAAAGTCTTGAAAGTGAGATAGTCTCTCTAAAAGAAGATCTTGAAAATTCAAATAAGAAGAATGAAGAACTACCGCAAGCAGATGAAGAACAAAAAAATGAAATTCTCAAATTAAGGCAACAAGTGGAAGAAGGTAGAAAGGTTGAACAAATCATGAAGAAGCAATATCTTGAAAAGGAAGAGCAATATCAGGGTGAGGTGAATATCCTAAAAGGTAAATTAGAAGAAAAGGAGAAACTTTTATGATTTCAAGATAGTATTAAGATTTTGGAAGATATTCTTATATTCAAAGGTTCCTACCATCAAATATGGTCTTGGTTTTCATGAAACTGTTAAAGGTATCTAACTCACAAACTGGAGAAGGAACTCTAGTGAAAAATCTGAATGCTCAACAAGGAAATAAGAGGTCAACCCCATCAACAACCAAGGAAAGAAATACTTCAAAGAGACTCATTTACTCCTAACTATGGAATCGATAATAATTTCTTCCCTCTGATGAATAATGTTGAATGTTTTGTATGTCATAATTTTGTACATATTGCAAAAATATGCAGAAGTAGAACGGTTCAAGCTAATTACTATCACACAGAAAGATCATCAGCTTCCACGTACTTTAAGGGACATTGTTTTTCTTGAAATATGTTTGGTCACAGAGCCATTTACTGCTTTAGAAGGAATATGAAACATATAATATGTTATTCTTGTAACAAGTTTGGGCATATAGCAAAAGAATGTAGGAGCAAATTTTAGCCAACATACCAAAAGGAGCAAAGATCATCACACTCCAAGGTATGGAAGAAGAAGGAAGCACAGTCAGAAATATGTGGCATAGCTCAGTATATAGACATAAGAGACTCAGGAGGAACTAAAAGTATGAAATTTCAGTGTCCTAATTCACATATGCAGTTATCATGAATACAAGCCATGTATATACACAAGTTAGAAGCTGCACAGTTGCGTATATGTTGGATTAATGAAGAAGCTGTGGGACATACTTAGAAAAGGGGTCTGATATGGTTCAATCAATTATCAGTTGTATTTTATGTCTTAATGATTGATTATTACAGTATACGGATGTTATTTGGAAGTTCTTTTGATCCTCATAAATGGTTGATGACTTGATGTATTACTGGTTGACGATGATGCCTTGACTATTCTTACTGATATATGCAATGATCAGATCTGATAGTGAATAATTGGCATAGGTTCAGGGGGAGAATATGCTATGCTTCTAATAATGCATTGTTGGAATTGTGTTTAGAAGTCTTTGGTACACAATGATTCTTATCAATGGTGAGGATGCTTATGTTGATGAAGTGTTTTAATGATACATAATGCTATGCTGCAATCCTAAGTTGCCTATGATAAAATCTCAGATGATACTTATATTGCTTGAGCCACATAGTTGTTATTTAGATTAGATTTATGGATGATTGTGGATTACTCTTTTGATGAGGCATACAATACATATGGTATGTTGCATACATGGTGATCTTCATAAGGACAAGGAGATGAACAAAGCTTGAGTACACAACTTAATTACTTTATAAGTGTCATTTCTCTTATGTTCTTGTCATCATGCCTTCAAAGATGCATAATATGGTGCAGTTATGGATGATGATTCATATGGTTCTTAGTTATCACATGGTTGATAATTGTTGTTGTTAATGATATCAAGAAAGCTTGACAAATGGCTATGAGCTCATGGTTTGCTAGATACATATTGTTATCCCCTTGATGGATACAAATTATGCTCGATACATGGATGATTACCAAGAGTTGACCAAGAGAATGGTGGACCAAGATAATATTGATAAATATTGTTGATTGACCAAGATAATGGTGATATTTCTGGTTGATGATGAATTCTTACTTTATGATGATAGGTTTGATACTCACATATGTTGATTATCATGGTTGATGCTTATCAGATGTGGGATGTTTCCTAGTGATGATACATCGTCGATATATTGAGGGTTCTTGTGGAAATATCATGTAGTTCTTGATGATGATGTTATGATCATAAATGATGACTATGGTATTTTCGCATACATATGATATGATGTGAATGATTTTGTGTTAATGCTTGGAGATATGACATATGCTTACTTGATTCATGGAAGGTTATGATAAGGCTCTTTCTACTAAGGAAACAGATCAAGTTGATCTTGATGAGATCAAGAGGATGAGTTGATATCTATATGAGGCATACTTTGTCACAGGTTGATGATATTTACGTTGTCATATCTAGGGAACTAATGATGGACATATACAGTTTGCTGGTCTGGATGTTGCTGACAGATGCTTATGTTGCAGATCATATATGGTGTATGATAGTTGCTAATGACTATCATGATATTTTTTAGATCTTTGGTCTTTGTTATAAATGTCATTTGTATCACTCGATGTAAAGGTCATATAAAAGCCCATGATGTAATAATATGTCTTTGTCTATCATAGTCTTTTAATGAGTCCTTTTTGGTCATATGATGTAATTTGTACCCAGACTATGCATGGGAAGGATGATGTAATAATTGCTATATTTCAGTCATGTATAAACAATTGGTATATCCCCATTTGGTTAGGTAGATGAGTCAAATTTGGTATATCCCCACTTAGTTGGAAGATTGATGTATGTATGAGTTCATTGGTGATAGGAAGGTCATACTCACATAGTTGAGTTATAGAGTCATGTTATTCTTTTGGAAAATATTTTTGCAGACATTGCATGTGCTCAGGGGGAGCATGGACAATATAGTGCATCTCAGCATGTACAAAGGGGGAGTTTGATCAGAGAATTCATCATATGTCTAGGGAGATCATGATCAGTGTTCATCAACAGTTTAGATATGGAAGTCTTCATTTTGGTCAACCCTTTGCCCTTGATCTCAAAAGGGGAGAATATATTGGCTCGCTCTTTGCCCTTGATGTCAAAGGGGAAGAGTATCTTGGTGTTGCTTGATATATATAATAAGTTCTACAAATTGAAGTAATCAACACCAATATGGTTTCCATAAAGTCCAAAGGTGGATATTGTTGGCATTATGATGCATGAGTTGTACTTGATGGCAACCCACTTGTAGCAAAACAAGTATGTGGAAACTAGATGAATCTACAGGACAGATCAAAGGTGACTGAATGATGGAAAATAGATGAATCTATAGGTCATAGATGACATAATGATGGAAGAGAATGATGGTCAAAGGTTTGATATAGGGAGATTCTTAGTGAGTGTTGTCCTTGATATTTGATGAACTAATTGATAAAAGTATAAACAGGATGTGGCAGAATGCATGGCAGTTGTGTTCACAGATGTGACAAAATGCTGGGCAGTTCAAAGGAATCAGTTTAGAAGTAATGTGAAATGGCAAATCAAATTATGACAGGTCTATTCAGAGGGAACAAAGTAATGGTACAAAAGAATAGGATGAAGGAATAAAGGACTACGGATGAGAATCAAGAAGTTGAATAAAAAGGAAATTTTCAGGTACGTTAAGTTGTGTATGCTGGTTCACTTTGTCCAAGCAGTGTACATACGTGGGTTAACAGAACAAAAGGAACATATACGTATGCATGCACTTTCACAAGAGGAAAAGCGCGTATGTGTTGGAAAATCAAGGAAATTAAAGAGTAAAGGATACCAAGGGTCAATACCAGGGTATTAGCCCATAATATTGAGTGGAGTAACAACTATTTGATTCATCCAAGAATGTCATAGGTCCTAAGTGTGGTTTTGGTCTGAGGTATAGAGGAAGGTCAAAACTATATAAGGAGGAGAAGATCAAAGGGCCAAGGGTGAAAGTTAAAGAGTTTCTCAAGAATACTTCTATGTGAAGTATATTTTATGTTGTAGGGGCTATGATTGTGATATGATCTGAAATACCTTATGCACCTTGAAGTTAATGTTTGATGAGGATCATGAGACCTTAAATTAGTTATCATTGAATGATCTGATATTGGTTGGGATATATCGGATTGCGTACACATGTTTTATTCTTTAAATGTCATGATATGGGTATGTCTAAAGTCTGGAATAGCAGGAAAGTTGTGAGCTAATATTTGCAGATCTATATGCTTGTTCGCCTCGGTAATGGCGCATATACATGCAGGTTCGACTCTTCCAAGTAGCATATAAAAGGAAGAGTCTATTCTTCAAAAATGACTAATCTATCTAATTAGTGTTGCTGTTTTACTATTGTCTTTCAATCAAGTATTCTTAGATCTGAATATAAAACTGAATGCATAAGCAATTATGTGTCTCATTGATTGATTGTTGAAGTGAGAAGGGTTATCTCTGTTACTTACTCTCTAGAGCTCTATAAATTGACAGTAGATGTTGAAAATATTGTTAGTTGGTACATACTTGATTGACAAGTTTTATGTTTCAGTATTTTTTGAGGGTATACGTAGGTTTGGTTAAAGGAAGTAGTATATACACACAGGTTGAGTTCAGTAAAGTAGTGTATACATTCTAATTTTTGAGGTTGTAGGTGGTTTTGAATGATGATGTAGGTTTCTAGGTTCATATTTGTGTACTAGCTACAATGATCTGTTTGTTCCAGTTGTTTGTTTGACTTTTATTGAGTTTGAATGAATCGTTGATTCAGTTTTTTCAGAGGTTCAGTGATCGTTTGATTCAGTATGTTATATGTTTCAACAATCGAATGATTTAATTATGGTTGATTCAGAGATTGATGATTGGGTTTCAGTTATATCAGAGATTGATGATTGAGTTTCAGTGATTGGTTGATGCAGATGTATTTAATGGATGTATTGCAGTGGTGATTAGTTTTGAGCTTCAATGTTACTAATGAGTCCAATGTAAAAATTTGATGAAATGTGGCCTACATATTGTGTTGTTGTGTACCAAAATTATCCAATATGAAAATTTATGAAACATGGTCCCTAGAGTAAGAGAGAAGGTCGTAGTCTTCTGTAGGTTGACGCCTACGTACTAGTAAACACATCGGCTAGTATAAGAGCTAGGGGGTTGTAGCTCCCTTCCAATAGAAGCTAGAAAACGAGAGAAGGTAGTAGCCTTCTATAGGTGGGTGCCTATGTACTGGTATGAGTCTGCACCAGTACAATATTGTAAACAAATTATTCTTTATATTAAAAGAAGACAGACAATAGCAACAGTTGGTATTTCTCCTACATTGGGTTTCCACCTTAAATCTTTGTGTTCATGTGTGTTTCTTATGTGTGATGGTTTATTCTATTATTACTGCACATGGTTATTGTTTAATGTTTAATAAAGTACTATTGCACTGATTAAATATCAGCATATGATGTATTAACTGAATCATAAGTTCACTGGATATACGTTGGCTGCCTTCAGAACAGTTGCATGCACACGTGAGTTCCCTTCGCTGCAGTAGAATATATAAATCAGATTATGGAAATGAAAAAATTATTGATTTGTAAATACTTATTCACCCCTCCCCACCCCCCTCCCCCCCACCAGTATTATTCCCAACAAAGGAAAGCTAATAAAGGTGCAAGAATGGAACCAATATTGTAGACCCATTGTAATGTATCTGAAGTTTAATGGAACGTCTTTCAAAAAAGTATTGATATTAATCTATAGTAGTTTATGTAACTTTCGAGGGTGAAGAAGAATTCCTTAATTGGAGTTTATGGGTTATAATAGTCTCTTTATGAATGCAAGGGTTTAAGTTTCCACTAATTTCATTATAAATGTAGCATATAGTTGCATCTACATTGGCCAGATAGACACATAGGCACCAAAGCATCAAAGATGAAGAGGTGAACATGGATCCTACGGTTGGTATCAGATCCTTGCAGTTTGGTTATTTCAACTTACTTGATTTTAGAAGAGGAGTTCATCTCTTCATAAATAGACATTGTTAATGGTCATAAACTGAAATCAACATTGATATTATATTTTGAATAAATTAGAAATAGTAGAGAATCCATGCACACATCCAATCATCTCATCATTGGATTTTGGTGTTTTTTCTCTTGTTCCTTTGCTTATTTCTTATCCTTGATTATTAAATAGACTCTGCAATGAAATAGTATAGGATAGGGGATGCTTGTCAATGCAACGAGGGAGCAGCCTTCTTTTCACCCAACGATTCATTCAGGTCCCTCCAAGGGAGTGCTAACATTTAGTTGTTTATCTCCCTTGACTGAAAGTTAGGTGTATTCAATATGTATGATGAATCCTTAGTTCCCGGTAGGGTGAACCCACTCTTTTAGGTGGTCGTGTAAGCATGCCTTTTCCTTTGGATAATGGCATTCCTCCTTCTCACCTTGCTACGACAAGGTTGCTTCTTTTCACATGGTCGTCAGATCAACCCACACATATGGAACTCAAAATTCTACTTACAGACCACAACGTTAGAATTTTTATGGTTGTTTATCTGTAATGATGGTGCCTCGGATTCTTAGCTAGCTATTCTTTTTCATCAAAAATTGCAAAAGGACATGAAGGTGCTGAGAGATGTCGCCTTGTCTAATGGGAAGATGATGGAGTGAGAGGGAAAGATTCACTTTATCTTTATTTAAGATATTTTTGATGAAAATATTGATGTTGTTGTTAAAATTTTCTATTTATAAATATATGATCAATGACTTCTTTGTGAGTATTAGTAAAGGAAATGGTCAAGTTGTTTTCTTTAATGATTGTTTCTTCGACCAAATAGAAAGGGAGGTAGTAATCATGCCACAGTCAACGGGAGATACTAGAAAGTGAATGCATCTATCAATCATCCCTTTCCCCACAGTTGACCATCATTATATTTTGATCTCCTATTCATTGGGGGGCTTTCATGCTCAATGAAATTCGATCATTGAATGGAGCATCGCAAACAATTTTCCTCTCTTTTGTTCCTCGATAAAAATATTTTCACTTCAAGGATTGCTAGAGACAGAAATTTGTTGCCAGATATTATGTACAAAGTGTAATCTTTGAAGCCTTTTTCAAGACTGTTGAACCATGTCATATTGATTCTTCATCTCATGTCAGCCACAGTGTTAACCTACAAAATTTATAATGGATAATTACAAATGAAAGTCACCTCAAACTGATATTTTATTGTAGCCTTTATTCATTCTTAAGTATTCAACACACACTCTACTCAAGTAATTTTACATTCTACCAATCCTTTTTCAAAATCAAAGTGAAATGGATCAATTATCCCATAATGACAATAAGTAATGTACATAACCAGATACTATTTGCATGAAAACTAATATAAATTATATACTATCTTCCTTTGGATTTCTACTAAGTTTAACATATCGGTCTCCCATAAGCTAAAAAATTTCCTCCCACAAGCCAGGACTTGAAGCAGAGGTGGAAGTGATCAGATTTGGGTGGTAGGATGCTACATACCAATAATCCAAGGATAACTCCTCCTTCAACTAATTGAATTCCTAGCCTACGTAGCCAAGAAAGAACCTAAAAATTTTGCATTGAAGCACTTCATTCCTCACAAGTTTGGTTGCACAATGTAAATTTTTCCTAGCACCATAACACAAACCAGGAATAACTTCATCAAAATACATAACAACATATTCAATATAGTTAATAGGAAAATACTTTCTTCAAGTGGCCCACCAAAATGCAGTGGACAATCTATAAATATTGTAGCCAAATCTGGATTAGTAGGCTCTGTGTCTTTGATACACCTCTACGAAGGGAAATTAAAGATGACCCCAAATATACCCTCTCTGGGGTCATTAGATCTTGCTTTAGGAAGAAAAACTATTTTTCTCTCAAAACTCTATGTTTCATTTACCTTTTTCAGGTGCCTAAATTAGATGATTCCATTTAGGACCTAATTCTATTGAGGGTTCAATCCCCCTTCCTAGCTCACCATTTCCACTCTTCTGAACTTGCTTTGCAGCCACAAGTCTTGCTCGAAAGGCTCACCAATCACTGTGGGTGAGGTGAACCTGTTCACTCACATCTTTTGATCTAGGAGATTTATACTCACTTTTAGCTTTTGTGTTATCCTCTTCAAGGATAGGTTTGTTTTCATTTCTAATTGCAAAGCAGGGGCCCCGTAGCCTGGTGCTACCTAAATCTTGCCTTGTGAAACCCCTCAACGTATTTGAAGAGTTAATATTGCAGGACCCAATACTCCATCTTAGCCTTTGTTTTGTCTCCAATTACAGTGGCTTAATAAAACATTTTGGTTGTTGGGTAACCATCGATTGCATGATGAATTTATTGTTAGTTAGATTTGGAGAGAGTGGGATGGAACAAGTGAGGGGTAGGGTTTGCAATTTGGCACACTGGATTTCTATAGGTCTATTTTACCTATTAAAATGGGAGGAGGAATAAGTAATAGGAGTTCTAGTGGTGGTCATGAAAACTATGATCAGAATCTAAGCATATCCTAGTGGAACTTACAGAAGGATGGATATGTTAGGGCTGATTCGAGAAATTTCAAAGAGATTTCCCAATGTGTTTTTTTCTCTCCAAACTACTTTAATAAATATTGAAAACATGACACTTCTTTAAATGCCCATAATACAAGCACACTAAGCATTTCTCAATGCATTTTTGCTAGATCATGCTGGAAGATTGTGCGGGATTGATATTATGTGTTGCTTCAAGGACAACTTCATTGGCGTGCAACTCTTCTTGGTGACTTTGGGTCCATGGTTTTCTCTCACTGCTTAGGCATTTGGGGTTGTCTTTGTATTTCAAATTTATTTGCAATTTGGTGTTCGATGTATTTTCCCCCTAATGAAAGAACAAAGTACCAATTATGATACACAACATGAGCTTTAAAACATTAATTCTCATTTAAGGGTTGAATAAGAAATATCACAAGAAATTGTATTTGGCTTGTGTTAGAACATTCTCTCACCTTATGAGCTCTAGTTTTGGTTTAATAAGGAACATGTCTTGCATTTAGGAAAATTAGAATCTAAAAGAAATATGGAGTAAAAGAGTTGGAATCAATTCATAGTTGAGAATACTAAGCTCCTTTGGTCCTCAGTACTAAGTATAAGATATTATATGACCACTAAAGCATAAACTATATAATTTAGTGGTTGAGCCAAAAATATCAATAAAAATTGTATCTGGTATTTGTTGGAATATTGTATTGCCTTCTTAGCTGCATATTCGGTTAAATGAGGAAGATATTTTTGGGTGCAGGATCTCCCAAGGGAAGTTTTGGGGCTCAGAGCCCAGATTTTGGTCAAAAGTTGTAACCCTGATGTAAAGACTTCGCATTTTGTGGGCGCAGAGTGTGTAGTTTGTAAAAGAGTCATAGGGTTGTCCGCCCTCAATTTTGTAATGTAATGTTAGCTGTAGAGATCTACCCATGGTCCGCGGACCATGGGATTATATCAATAGAGTGAGGCTCTAAGTAGTTAAAGGAAAAATCAATAGTGATGGATATAAGGATGAAGAGTTGAGTCATATCTAAAGTGTAAAGTCTAGTTTTTGGTTGTAGAGTAGGAGAAGGTTATGTAGCTAAGTGCACAGAGGCCTAGTAGTCTACAGCTGAGTGTGCAGACCCCTACAACTAAGTGCACAGGGTGAGTCGATTCTGTAATAGTTGGAGCATTAATGAAAAGAAGTTTCATATCCATTCTACATATTTATTCCCTATTTTATGCATCTATTACATTAAATATACATTGCACTTTTAATGCTTATATGATGCGTGATTAAGAATGAATGTGTTGATAAAGTGAATACAAGATAGAATATCTGTTTATGCGAAATTCACTAACATCTGTACGAAGATAAGTGAGAATCGTGGTGTAGTTTGGGGAAATAGTACAGTTCCCTGCCATAACAACGTGAAAGCATCTCAGCCCCTGGTTAGGGTTGCGTGAAAGGTGATTATAACAGATCACAAGGGTATTGAAGGTTAGAACAGTGTCCAAAGTAACCTGCCCGAAGATAAGCACAGTTGGACTAAATCAACACCACAGAAATCTCAAGGGCGTAGAAACTTGGTTCCAACACCCCCCCCCCTCCCCATACTGATTCGGGTGAGACTTCAGTCCGTGTTCCATGGGCTGATGCCGAAAGGGCTAGTAGTGTAGGGATTTTTTTGGCTAAATAACTCTGAACCTGGGTCAGGCCTCCTTCAAGCCAACAAATATCCTCCATCAAGGGAAACTAGAAGCTAAAAAAATTATGACATAAAAGATTAGAACCCATTCATAGTTGAGAAAAATAAGCTCTTTTGATTCTTTGATATCTCATTTGTGTAATTTTTCGTTGTCTTCCACTTAACTTGAAATGAAATTTGAGTTTCTAATACTTGGATTATAATTATTATTTTTCATCATTGGTGTCTATTGGTACTTAGGAACAATTTAAGGATATTTTTTTCACATTGCTACTCACATTTTAATTTTATTTTCCATTTTGTTTTCCACTTTGATTACCAATTTCGCTTACACTGGTCGGACTTTAATAAAATCATGTCAATTTGGCAGCAATATTTTTATAGTCACAATATTTAATAGTTGAGTAGATGCTTGAAAAACTTACATCTGCATACAACTATGCATGCTAAGGAAATATGAAATCATTTAGCTTGTATGAAAATGAGCCAATTACATTATGTGGGGCTTCTTGGTAAGGAATTCTTATCACTATTGTACATTTCAAGGTAAAATTTCACTAAAGAATTGACAAACATAGGAATGCTAGTATGAATTTTGAATTAGAGTATCCAGACTTCTAATTGAAGAGCATATATTAGGATCAAACTGTAAATGTAATTTTCTTTTGGACATTTGTGCCAAGGTTGAAGTATTTTGGTTTTATTAGTCTATTTGGTTTATAAGTACATTACTTGGTTTTAAAATTTTATTTTTACTGCTTTTTTATATGTGGTTTGCTACTTGGTATTTCCTTTAATAAAATATTTTTCTTGCAGCCATGCTTTGGAGTTTTTGGAGCTCTTGTTGCTTCCATGCATTAGGGAGAGTATGTAACAACATTTATAACTATTGTAATTGAAAACTTTCATATATGAAATTATGAAGATTATATCTAGACTCAATCTTTGAGTTATAATATTATTCATTGTTCTTAAGCAATTGTTTCTGAGGTTGGTTATGGACCTATCATCAAAGACAAAAATGTCAAATTAAGTTGTTATGTTGAAGTTGGAAAATGACATGCTTGCACAAAAATCCAAAGAGAATCGGATTTGGAGGGTGTATATTTTTCATCTCTCATTCTACAAATAGTGGATCAAAAGTTAAAACCTTATATGCATGTGTTTCTCAGATAAATATAAAAAATGGGTTAATTTGTCCCTTTCAAAATCGCTTGAAGTTAGCTAGATCAATGGGACCGAAGTATACATTACTATATGTTCACCAATGGTTTGTTTATAGACAAGATGAGACATAAGGGATATCTCACTGGATGAACTTGTAATGTCTTCTCATTGCTTCTCATTGGAGTTTTACAAAGGTACATGGTTTGAAGTGTTTGTATGTTAATGTTTTCATGGCATCTATGTTTCATTATGTACAAGTAATATGTATTTAGAATCATGCTCCACTGTGTAAGACTCTATGGAAGTGGTTGTTGTCTTTATTTTGAAACTATTTAGTTTTGTTGTAGCGATTTAATTGTATCCCGATTGTCAATTCCAGATATGCTTGTCTAGATTTTTGAAAAATTATCTTATTTACAATCATATACTAAGAATGTCGAAATAGAGTAAGATATGTGTTGCTATATATAAATGCACTTCCAGTGAATTTTACTTATGCACAATTTGTCAAGGTGCATCATGAAACACTCTCACATAGGCCAAGTGGTTATCTATCATAATATCATTTGTAAGGTTCTAAAGTACTGGAATAAAAAAAAAATGATGACTGAAGAAACAGTTTTGAGAAATGTCATGGGTGCC
Organism: Pinus taeda; assembly: GCA_000404065.3. NCBI lineage: Eukaryota > Viridiplantae > Streptophyta > Pinopsida > Pinales > Pinaceae > Pinus > Pinus taeda. The sequence continues at coordinate 32,964 of APFE030760148.1, read as the reverse complement.
AACATTGTATATTGATCTATAAAAATTATGAAGCATTTGAATCAAACACAACTAAGAGATAGCCAAACACCAAGGGAATCCTTAGTCCAATCATTATAAAGTGTATCGTGATTAGTGTGGTAAGTAGTCTAAAATCTGAATGAAATTTCCCTTCGACCTTCAGTTTATTTAAACTTTTTGATGAGGATTTGATGTAATTGAGATACATTTCCCAAATGTTGAGTGATAATTCATTTAAATTGAGTTTTTTGTTATGTGCAAAAGAGCTTGGATGTAGCGGTTTCAATTAATCAAGTATTTATACTTGGTGAATTCACATGCAACGCCTTGGAAACAAAATGTTAATGTTTTGAAGTGATGAAACAACATTTCACGTGTAAATTGTAGTCCAACCAATATTAAGTTGGAAACTCATATTGTAATACTTGACATTTCATATAATATAATTTATGTGGTGGAAATCTTTTATAGTTATGCTTGATATTATTAAGTATTGTCATTAAGATATGTAACTTTGCGATTTCATATTAGATGAACATGCACATTATATGACATTTCTTTTTAATTTAGTCACAAAATAATAATAATTAGTTCAAGTTAATTATTATGAACACATGAAATCAATCTAAAATTACTAAATTAGTAATATATATTGATTAAAGATGAGCACAAATAAAATGAATATACAACGGTTAAATTAGTCATTTATAATGATTATTAATGAAAGTAAATGAAATGAATATAAACTACTAAATCAGTCGTTTATATAATAAATATGAAACTACCAAAAAAAATATAAATAACTAATATAAATGATAAATTTGTGATTACAAATGACGACTAAATTTTTCATATATTGGACTATTAGTAGCTAATTTAAAGTATCTTCTAAAACGACCAAAATTTACTCATATTTCTTTGGTCATTAATTGGTTTCAAACGATGACTAAAATTTGCATATATATGACGATTAGTGGATAATTTACAGTATCTTATAATGTGACCGACATTTTGGTCATATTTCTTTAGTCATTAATTGGTTTTATTGGGTGATCATATAGTAGTAGATTTGGTTGTGTATTTAGTCATTAATTTTGGAAATTAATGACTAAATTAATGACCAAATTTATGACTAAATATACTAATATATGATAAATTTGACACAATCAATTAATGACCAAGTTAAATACAACTCAAATTTGGTCGCAGTATAAGATATTGTAAATTAGCCACTATTGCTCACCGATTGAAAAATGGTTGTTTATATACAAATTTTAGTCATTTTTTTAGTAACTAATTAGCCATTTTGTACTAGTGCTACCTTGAGTGTTAAAGTTCATGAAGAAATGTATTCTAGGGGAGAGTCAGTTCATTAGTTACATGTGAGACTTAGATTAGGAATTTGTTCCTATTTTCTAGCCGGTTGTTATAACCTCCCTATTTTCTTGTATTATATTTATTCATGATGATTAATGATACATGAGTAGAGTGTTCTGCTAGAGGTAGTCTCCAGGTGAAGCCATCACCTATGAATTGCTCAGTTTATTGAATCTATCATGTGTCTTCCAATTTTTAACATGGTATTAGAGCTTCAAGGTTAAGTGAGATAAAGGCAGAGTGCTTTGGTGATTAACTTTGGTGATAGAGATTGCGTGTGGCCCTTAGTGGCGAATATGTTCTTGGTTGTGGAGAAAGTCTCGAGAATTATTTTTTTTCTCTGCTTGATCAACACTTTTTTTAGCTGAAGAAATGGACTTTTAGGTGTTGACCAATGCCCTTCCTAGAGAGAAATTTGCACTTTTCATCTTTGTTGGGGAGTAGAAGCCCCACGTAACAGTTTTGGGGCAAAAAGCCCAAGAATTAGGATTAAAATATTGTAAAAACTCTAAAGTATGCAGAGTGCGAAGTAGAATAGATTGAGTCAAATAAAAAGTAATGTAAATAGAGTCAGCCTGTGCAGGGATCGTGGGCCAGGAAAGGGTATAAATAAAGCATGGCTCTATGAGGGAAAGGTAGTTCTTTTGAGGGATAAAATATAATGGGTTCTTGAAGAAAATAGTCTGAAAGCGTCTATAAGTCCTAGTCGAAGGGTGGGTAGTAGGTAGAGGCTCTACAGTTGTGTGCGTAGAGGCCTAGAAAGTCCGCAGCTATGTGCGCGGTCCCCTACATATGAGTGCGTAGGGTAGATCTGGAGGTATTGGTGGAGAATAATAATAAATATAAGTTTTGCTTCTGTAAATTTTGTGTTATCGCTCATATCTATTTATGGTTTATCTTTCTATATCTGGTTAATATAAATGTGATAAGTATATATGAATCTGGGTTCATTTTGTGTGCGAATTGATTATGTTGGTTAAATATTTGCTTAAATACCCTATTGAATAGCTCTAGATCATAAAAATAGAACAACACAGTAATAAGAAAGATATAATCACTCTGGATCAGTGTGAATAGCCCAGAGCTGTAAACTAATGTGCGAACCTCCTAGACCACACCAAGACATCCCTAGGGTGCAGAAACCTAGTTCCAGCACCCTCCCCTGCTACCTCGGGTGATAACTCAGTCCGCGCTCCATGGGCTATTGCCAAAAGGGCCGGTAGCTACGAGATTTGTTTGGCTAAATAACTCTTCCAAACCTAGGTCAGGCCCATAGCAGCCAATAAACGGTTCCGTTACCGGGACTGAATCTACCTAAGGGGTGTTTAGGTGTGGGATGTGGGGACCCTATAGAGAAAGAACGTTAAAAATTCAAGAAGATCAGGGATAGTAATAGATTAAGGGTAACGATGGCGAACACAATTCAGCTACCAATATTTAAGGGAGCCGAAGGTGAAGACTCGGAACAATTTTGGTTTGTACTAACATCAGAATGGAACGTGCAGCAAGTCATGGATGATAACATCAAGAAATCCATCTTAGTCAGCGCACTGTAGGAACAAGTGTAAACTTGGTACATGAAGTATTCAAGCATTAATCCAACGGTGGGGATAGCGGACATCGATACTGAATAAGACAGAAGTGCAGTCAGTCATAGGATTCAAAGAGATCATGATGATCCCTGGCGAGACCCCATGGGATCTGGATTAGAGGATGAAAAACACCATTCATGAGGCCAACATGAACTTGACGGATGCACAACACTATGCTTGGTTCGTCGCATCATTAATTCCATATCTGAAGACTGCTTTGTCACAACAAAAGATCTCAACCCAAGCAGAAGCACTGGAAGAAGCAATGTGGTTGCATGAAACCTCGGTACAGGACCCAAGGTTGGGATTTTAGAAGATCTGAGCGCAGGTCCAAAATTTGTGTTTGGAGATACAAAAGTTAAAGAAATATCAGACGTCGTGTTCCAAAATCTAGGAGGAAGTATGGTGTATAAAGTGCATGGGCCAAGGACACGATAAAGATCATTGTCTGGTCTTGGTGAATCTTGTGGTCATAGGGGGATCGGCACCATTGCAACTAGAGGCACAAATAGGGTCGAGTGCAATTGCCCCGCTCTGGTGCGCAATTTGTCAGGTAGGAGGAAAGCACAACACGAGTAACTATCATCTATTGCTAAAATACAACTAGACCCCCCAACAGATCTTTTGTAACTTTTGTAGATTGGTGGGTCACGAAGAAAGAGATTGTCGTAGCTATCAAATGTTGATGGAATAGACACCGGCCTATAGAATGTAGACTAAGGTGCGAGGTCAGGATCTAGGCATGGCATTTGCGTGAGGTGGGTTCCCAGGACGCGGTCGAGTGTAGGGCGAAATGGGACCAGGAAGGGGTCACGGGCATCTAATCTGTTACAATTGTGGAGGACTAGGACATTACACGTGGGATTGTACCAACCCAACCAGAGTATCATGTCCTTATTGTGAGAAATTCAATCATGAGCTGCTAGATTGCCCCGTGCTGATAGCACAAATTCATGAAAAGAAGGCAGCTCCTCCTACAAGAACGCAAAATGTGCAGATGATGAGATCTAAACCCCGCGACGACGATTCCACGGTCAACATGATATTGCGATGTGGTGTAGCCACAGGAGAAGGTGATAGGAGGACTAATATGGAAGCTAAGGAAAGCTTCATGGGCATCTCTACTCAAGGTAGTAGGGATTCGCCTGAGCCAACTAGGGATCCCTCAATGATGACTACCTTCTTAGAGACATGCATAAAACTGCTTCACAACAAGCAGGCAGTTAGAGGGTTACAAGAAGTAATTAATAGATGCGCAGGTTGGGGTGAACCTTGCACAGTCCAGAAAATAGGAAGACACGCATCGTGGATGGGTCAGGAAATGCAGCTAATGGCACAGATTGGTGACTACGAGATGGATCAGGTCATTCTAGACCTGGGTTCTGATGCAAACGTATTTCCTAAACAGACTTGGGAGCGCATGGGTAAGCCTACACTACAATGGTCTCATATCCAATTGCAGATGGCCAACCAGCTGAAGATCTTGCCTATGCGACGGCTGCACGGCATTACAGTAGATATTGATGGTGTAAGTACCCGAACGGATTTTGAAGTTATTGAAATCATGGATGAAACTAGTCCGTACCCTGCGTTGCTAGGGATAGAGTGGGCCATTGATATGAATGGGGTTATTAACCTTAAGCAAAGGAAGATGATATTCGAGAAGGATTTGACCTGCGTCATTGTTCCACTGGATCCAATAGACAGAAAGCGCTACAGAGAATCAGCGCGTAGCGAAGAGAGGGGAGATGTATTTGATAGTATCTACAAAATTGCTGCATAGGAGGAGCGCAGATTCTCGCAGGGCTACGCCAGTGATTCAGATGAGGAAGATGAACGATGCCACAACAGGGTGAGTGAGGCTACCACGTTGCACTGTAATATGATGAAAAAATCCCTATATTCCATTAAAGTTCAGAACCGCGAACTGCCGATGTATGACGGGCTGATAGTAGTAGACGACTTCCTGGTTAAATTCAAAAGTGTGGTACCAAAGTACCAACGGTTCGATGCACTCAAATGGGCATTGCGCGTGTCATCAGTGCGATGGTGGGATACCCATGAAGGAACCTTGAAATATTGGCGGAGTTGCAGGCACATGATATAGATAAGATTTGGGAAGCCCAAGCTACGAATAACAGAGCAATATGACGGATGGGAGAATCCGTGCATACATCTGAGAAAATGGACCAAAGCTTATGGTACAGAGCCTGAACCAAAATGGGTGCACTTATTTTATCATACCTTGGATGTCATTCTAAGAAACTGGTATACGGAAATAGAGCTTCGGCATGGCACTGGCGAGTGGGATATTCTGCGTGAAGGGTTTTTGTTGACATTTCTCTTTGAAGACCAATGGATGGATATTGTGGATGACGCATTACAGCTAGTAAAGGCTGCCATATTCAGAACACCACCAGAGCCAGTAGAAGTCATGCCATCAGACTGGTTATGATAGTTGTGCCACACCTTTGCGTGTTACAATGTACAAGTAGAAGATGATGAGGACGACCCACGTAACATCAGTATACCGGAAACTGAAGTGAGTCATGAGGTGCGCGGCCCTGAGATAGAAGATCCAGATATCATGGCGCCACTGAAAACAAAACAAGTGAATATTAGAATATAAGAAGAGCTGAAGTATGCTACGCTTGGGGTCTACTGAGATGACACCACAGTGGAAAAGGTTGTCAAGCTGCTCTGAGAATACCACGATTTATTCCCTACAAAAATGACGGAGCTAAAGGGGATTTTATGAGACCTTGGGATGATGAAGATAACTTTGAAACTATATGCAAAGCAGTGAAGTAGTGACCCCATCAATTAAATCCAAAATACAGAGTGAAAGTCCGCAAGGAATTGGATAAGGTGTTGGCTGCAGGAATTATTGAACCAAATGAGGAATCTCATTGGGTTAGCCCTATGGTCGTATAGGAGAAGAAACAGAATAGGGAGATCCGCATCTATGTGGATTTGTGAAAGCTCAATGATGCTTGTGTTAATGATCCATTTCCAACACCCTTTACAAATGAGGTACTCGAAAATGTGGGTGGGTAGGAAGCATACTCCTTCATAGACAGGTTCTCCGAGTATAATCAGATCAAGATTGCGCCAGAGGATTAGAGCAAGGCAACGTTCACTACTGAATGGGGTTGTTTTCATTATACAATAATGCCCTTTGCTTTAAAGAATGCACCTGCGATATTTTCTCGTATTGTGGTAGCTGCATTCAAATAATTTATCCACAAATTCCTAGAAGTCCACCTGGATGACTGTATCATATTTGGCCTAGTTAAGAAACATGTCATGAGCTTACGATTGATGTTGGATACCTGCCGACAACACCAGATTGCGCTCAACCTAAAAAAGTGTACTTTCGTCGTCCCTTTCGGGAACTTGCTGGGCCATGTGGTTTGTAAGCAAGGACTCATGGTGGATCCAGCAAAGATCACTGTCATATTGAATCTACAAGCGCCACATAGTGTAAAGCAGCTACGTGCTACATTGGGACACACGGGCTACTATCGGAAGTTCATCAAAAGCTATGTCCAGATTATAGATCTGATGGAGCAATTGCTAAAAAAGGATGCTACTTATTGTTGGAACGAGGAGTGCAATAGAATCCTAGAGACGCTTAAGGAGAAAATGGCTTCAGCCCCTATATTAGTCTTTCCAAAATGGGACGTTGAGTTTCATGTGCATGTGGATGCGTCTTGTATCATGCTGGGAGCAGTACTCACTCAATCAGGAGCAGAGGGACTGGACCATACAATTACATTCGCAAGTCACAGGTTGTCCAAAGTAGAGAAGAATTACTCTACTACTGAGCAAGAGGGATTAACGATGGTATATGCATTCCAAAAGTTCTGTCGCTATTTGCTCGGAGGACATTTTAAGATGTATACAGATCACTCTGCGCTCAAGTACCTAGTGAATAAGCCTATGTTGGGGGGACGCATTTGTCGATGGTCGCTGTTATTTCAAGAATATGACTTTGAGATTGTTGTAAAGTCGGGACACTTAAATGCAGGCCCGGATCATCTGTCCCAAATTAAGACAGGTGAAGAACCAACAAATCTAGAAGAGGGACTCCCAAATGCCTAGTTATATGCCGTGCACGTTGCAGATGGCTACTTTGAAGATATTATCCACTTTTTAACTACGAGCACTATGTCGCAAGGGTATTCTTTCCAACAAAAGCAGGAATTAGTAATACTTGCAGAAAATTTTACCGTAATTGTAGGTCACCTTTACAAGATGGGCATCAACAAAATATTGTGTTGATATGTACCGGAATTCAAGCGTGAATAGATCCTGGCTGAAGCACATGGAGGGGTTGCTGGCAGACATTATGCGGGCTGAGCTACAGCTTAGAAGATTCTCCATGCCGAATTATGGTGGCATACTCTACATCAATATTCAAAAGCATACTATTGCGCCTGCGATGCACGTCAATGGACGGGTAAACCATCGTGAAGGGATGAAATGCCACTTTAGCCACAGATAACGCTACAACCATTTTAGAAATGGGTTATCGACTTCATTGGGCCTATCAAACCATGGGGAAATACCCGCGTGCGCTATGCCATCACTGCGACTGAATATTTGACCCGATGGGCCGAGGCATAGCTAGTTAAAGATTGCACAGCTGCGACAAAAGAAAAATTCTTGTTCAAAAATGTACTGACCAGATTCGGCTGCCCCAAAATTCTCATGAGTGATTGGGGAACACATTTTTTGAATGAAACGATCAATGCACTCACTGAAGAATTCTAGATCTATCACCAACATAGCTTGCCCTACCACCCGCAAGCGAATGGGACTATTGAGGCATTCAACAAAGTTCTAGAGACTGCGCTGACAAAGGTCTACAATGCGTGATGAAATGACTGGGATTTGCGCATTCTTGCCGTGCTATGGGCATACCGAACGATGTGAAAGAAGCTAACCATCTAGACACCATTTCGCTTAGTCTATGGCAAGGAGGCCATTATGCTTATGGAATATATTGTGCCTAGTCTATGGATCACGACAATCACTGGTATGGCAGATCGCGGGGCCCTGGAAGAGTGGCTCACACAACTAGAAGAATTGGAGGAGGAACAATTTTTGGCTAGATTCCATCAGCAAGTACAGAAAAAGCGTGAGAAAGCATGGCATGATCACCATATCAAGGTTCCTACATTCAAAGAGAACGACCTAGTATTGCTTTATGACAGTAAGTTCGAAAAATTTCCAGGAAAACTCTGCATGCACTGGTTGGGACCCTATGTCGTCAAAGAAGTCACCGATGGGGGCATAATTCAGCTAGCTAAACTCAATGGAGACCCCTTCCCGGGAAGAGTGAAAGGCAGTCACCTCAAGCTCTACACAGGCAGGCTGACCACCTGACTAATCGTTCAGAAGATAGTCTCACCACTCCAACCAGTTGCAAGAGAGTGGGGACAATAAAGCAGCCAAGGGGACGAATGCGCGAGGACTATCGAACACGTACATTTAACCATACGCAAGGGTTGCAGTCACACGAGAAGGCTCACGTGGACACGTTGATAAAAGGAATGATGACCGTTAGATATGAAAAGCTGGCTGCATCACGGCAAAAGGGAGCGGGCAGCGGGCAATTAAGAGACACAGTACAAGTCAGATATGGAACGAAAGGCTCCAGATTCCACATGGGAAGGTTACATGAATGGGAATGAGTGGAAATCACTGCATTTGAATTTCCCATGACTTATAAAGTACCGAGGGGATTCCACTGAGTGGCCTATGTTTCAGAAACACAAATGGAGCTCTTCATTATCTATGCACAAGGTATGCGCTCGAAGGCAATAATATGGCTAATAAAGAGGTCGTACTCTCTAAGGAGTATGCGAGTGATAGCTACAGACGTCCCACGGGCTACAACATCACCAGTAGGAGATGTACCGGAAAAGATGGAACACTAAGCAGAATTGGTCTAGAGGCTCTCACCTTGCCCAGGGGCAGGTCGGAGCACTACGACAGAACAACAAAAGGATGAACAACTGGTAACCACAGGTAGATATGCAGTTAATAAGTCATCTCTAATGTCCCTCGAGGATTAGGATCTTTGGGACAGTAGCCAGGGTCTTACAAAATTACAACACAAGCTGCAGTGGACGGTGCAAAGGGTAGGTACGAAGGTCGGAAGAAGATGTGGTGGTCCCAGGAGATGGCTCCCCTACTACTGCTAAAATCCTCATAGGAGGTGTTCTGTGTTAACCGAGCAGAGCATAATGAGTAGTATTGGCTACAGGATGTGGTAGAAACACTAAAGCAGAAGACAACTGAAATCATTTCAGAAGACAAGGAAGGAGCAGTAGGACGACGAGCACCACTGAAAGGGAGGAAACCACGAAGATAAGGAAGAGAATATAGCCGTGCCAATGAGTGACTCAGGATGAGTCACAACGATTGTGTTGGGGGACTGTTGGGTAGAGGAGGTCCCATGTAACGGTTTTGGGGCAGAAAGCCCAAGAAGTAGGATTAAAATATTGTAAAAACTACGAAGTATGCAGAGCACGAAGCAGAATAGATTGAGTCAAATGGTAGTCCACCCTAAAATAATAAAAAGTAATGTAAATAGAGTTGGCCCACACAGGGATCGCAGGCCAGGGAAGGGTATAAGTAGAGCGTGGCTCTATGAGGGAAAGGAAGTTCTTTTGAGGGATAAATTATAATGGGTTCTTAAAGAAAATAGTCTGAAGGCATCTGTAAGTCCGAGTCGAAGGGTGGGTAGTAGGTAGAGGCTTTGCAACTATGTGCACAGAGGCCAAGAAAGTCCGCAGCTGTGTGCGGGGATCCCTGCAGCTGAGTGCGCAGGGTAGACCTGGATGTATTGGTGGAGAATAATATAAAGATAAGTTTGCTTCTATAAATTCTATGTTATCGCTCATCTGTCTTTATGGTTTATCTTTCTATATCTAGTTAATATAAATGTGATAAGTATATGTGAATCTGGATTCACTTTGTGCACGAATCGATTATGTTGGTTAAATATTTGCTTAAAGACCCTCTTGAATAACTCTAAATCATAAAAATAGAACAATGCAGTAATAAGAAAAATATAATCACTCTAGATCGGTGAGAACAGCGCGGAACTATAAACTAATGCACGAACCTCCTAGACCACACCAAGACATCCCTAGGGTATAGAAACCTGGTTCCAACATCGTCCCCTGCTACCTCGAGTGAGACCTTAGTCCATGCTCCATGGGTTGTTGCCAAAAGGGCCAGTAGTTGTGGGATTTGTTTGGCTAAATAAATCTTCCAAACCTAGGTGAGGCCCATAGCAGCCAACAATCTTTCTCTTAGAGAGATTTGTTTTAGCGTAGGCCATCAGCATGAATCCTAGAGAGGAAGTCACGCTACTTCATTGCACACCCCGTTGACTTTCATGGTCGTGGAGAGCTGTTGACCTGTGCGTTGGGGCGAATAGGTAAACTATTGCAAATCTATGGAGCTCACCTCCGATCCAACCCATTGAATGTCGTGGCCATGGAGAGTTGTTGACCTATGTGTTGGCATGAATAGGTATATTGTTGCGGATCTGTGGAGCTTACCTCCAATCAAAACATGGTGGCCATTGAGATCAATGAAAGGAGAAAGTGACTGTCATGTTCGTTACCTTTGCAAGTTTTATCATTTCATAGCATTTTATCTTGGAAGGTAAGGCACAACGAACTGAGTTTTGTAACGGCTCGTGCCCCTACAAAATGGCGAGAGGCCCTTTGGATCTTGTTGAATTATTTAAAGAAGTACCATCTTCTATCGTTATGTTTGCGGGTGTCGTTGGAGAAGTCAAAGGGTTGGAGATTCCAGTTTTTAACAGTCACCATGTAGCTTTGTGAGGTAGTGCGAGGTGTTGGTGCCTTGTTCGATGGAAGTTACGTGCTGGTGTCATGTGTTGGTGCTTGTTCAGTGGCAATTGCTTACGAGGTGAGGTGCTAGGTGTGTGCGAGGTGATGAAGCTATGTGCGAAGTACGTGTGAGGTGATGAAGTTGTGTGCAAGGTGTGAGGTGCTATGCCAACATTTCAAGGCTAATCATTTGGAGATCATCTTCTTTTTGAAGGCTATTGCTTTTTTTTTTTATTACTAATTTTTTTATCAAAGAATATTTTTTTGAGAGGTTATTTTTGGGGAGCATTTAAAAAGCGAGTACATTTTCTAAAGAATTTTTTGGGTTTGTATGTTAAAAGAGGGAGAGGGATTGTATTTGTTTTATTAAGAGAGGGCACACATATTTTCCTTAGAGAGATCTCTTCTCTGGATCTGTAGATAGACCTATTTTTTTAATCAATTGTTGGAGGACAAATTTTCCTTTGAGGTAGACCTATCAAGATGAATAACCAGATGGTAAAGGAATATCTGAACGAGAGTAATAATCTTGATAGATCCGATTAGTATAATTGGAAATTTAAGTTGCAGACCCTATTGGAGGGGGCAAATGCATGGATGATTACAAGCGGTGTTGAGTTGAAGGTGACCATCGCAATAGGTGAAACAATAGTAAAAATCTAGGACTGGGAAAAGAGGGAGAAAAAAACAAAAGTGTTGTTAAAATTCTCAGTGAAAGACTATATTATCCCTCACATCTATGAATGTAAATCAGTAAACGACATCTAGAAAACCCTCAAGGACGTGTATGAGATCAAAAACAGAAATTTCCTATTGTTTTTGAAAAGAAAGATTCTCTCCATTAAAATGTAGGAGAATGAATCAATGATTGAGTTCATCTCTCGAATCAAGGATCTCCAAGATAAGATGAGTGACATAGGAGAGACAGTTTCAAACATTGATCTTGTCAAAATTACCATGAATGGTATGACTGATTACTACCAGATGTTTATCACAGGCTTGAATGCAAGAGAGAAAGGCCCCAATTTCGAAGAATTGATAGGAATCTTGATGCGAGAGGAAGAGAGGTGGATGACTCTGAAACCAAAGAGTTCAGATCTTGTTGTAAGGGTGAAGAATAATCCCTTTAGAGGGAAGGAAAATGCAGGATAGAAAGGAAGAAGTATAGCACAAATAAAACCACCTCAAGGTATTTCCTCAAATAGAAGTGATTCATGAACCAAATGTTTTTTATTGTGGTAGAGTTGGTCACATAGTTAAAAATTCCCATCAGAAGAATTTTGATGAAGGTCTCCATAGAAATAAGAAGCATGGAGGACATTATTTTGATGAAGATCAGAATAAAATTCTCATATTGTTTGTATCTGATTCTATGTTATCTATTGAGGATGATGAAGTAGAAACTTGGTTTGTGGACTCAGGAGCTTCCACTTGCATGACAGGTAACAGACATTGGTTTGAGAACTTTAAAGAAACAACAATGGTGCAAATATATACCTTGGTGATGATAGAGGGTACCAAATCAAAGGGTGTGGTAATGTTCCTATTATTTTTCCTGATGAAAATATTAGACATACTCAAAATGTTATGTATGTACCCAGAATAAAAATGAACCTGGTCTTTGTTTCTATGATAATAGATCAGAACCTTATGGTAAAATTTTAAAGTCTTATTGTGCTATTAAAGATCTGCTAGATTGTATGGAGCCAATTTCATTAAGTATTCGAGTGGGTGGATTGTATAAGTTGAATGTAAGAAGTGCACCACACCAATCCTTGACCTCATCAGTTATAACTGCAGAAGACTTATGGCATCAAAGATTCAGTCATATCAATTTCAAACTTGCTACTACATCAAAACAAGTTATGGTCAATGGTCTTCATGTTTTAAAGAATGACCATGTTGATTGTGAAGCATGTGCTCTTGGGAAGATGCATAGAGATGCGTTTCCTACAAATATAGATAGAAAGAAGAGAGATATACTAGATCTTGTGCACACTAGCTTGTGTGGACCAATGTAAATAAGGTCATTAGGAGGTTCCTATTGTTTCCTATTATTTGTTGATTATTGTATGAGATTTACTTGGGTATATTTTCTTAGAAAGAAGAGTCATAATTTTGAATATTCTAAAGAGTTCAAAAGCATGATTGAAAAAAAAATGAAAATTCATCAAAATTCTCCACTCGGATCAAGGGGAAGAATACAAGAAGGGTGGTTTCATCAAATATTGCAAGGACCATGGGATAGTTCAGAAATTCACAGTACCCCACACTCCTCAACAGAACAAGGTTGTAGAGAGGAAGACCAGAACCCTTGTGGAGTGTGCTCGAAGCATGTTAAAAGGTAAGAACTTGTCTAATGGATTTTGGGCAGAAGTAATAAATATTGCAGCATATTTGAAGAATTGGAGTCCAACAAAAATCCTTGATTTTAAAACTCTATTCAAAGCTTTATTAGGTTTTAAGAATGTAGTTAATCATTTAAGAGTGTTTGGCTCCAAAGCTTTTTCTCACATTCCAAAAGAGGATAGGAAGAAACTGGATTCAAAGGCCATTAAATGCATTTTTGTTGGGTAATGCACAGAGTTTAAAGCTTATAAATTGTTCAATCCCTATACTCATAAAGTGTTTGCAAGTAGATATGTGGTATTCCATGAGCAGGTTGATGATGGAAACCATGAAAGAAGCATTGAAGAATGGAACATGGCTTTGCTGGTGGAAGATGGAAGTGATGAAAGGGACAACCATGAGCAGTAACAACAACAAAAAAAGAAGATGTGGATGGTACAGATGCAAGTAGCAAGCCAAGTCCACTAAGGGATGATCAGAACAACTTTAAAGCGAGTCCACCACTCAGTAGATCATGTAGGAAAAATCAGTTGCCAACAAGATATAGGGATCATGCTCTTATAACTAGTATGTTAAATGTTGTTGAACCCTCTAATTATAATGAAGCAAGTCAATATAGTGAATGGACGGCAGCCATGGAAGAGAAATATGAGTCAATACTTGAAAAAAAAAATTGGGATCTAGTTGAACTACCCGAAGGAAAACAACCCATAGGTTACAAATGTTTATACAAGCCTAAATTAAAACGAATGGGGGCATAGAAAAATATAAAGCTAGGTTGGTTGCAAAGGGCTACTCACAGAAACATGGCATAGACTATGACGAAACCTTTTCCCCTATAGCTAAATTAAACAAAATTAGAATGTTAATTGCTTTAGCTACCAAGCATCATTGGATGGTACACCAACTAGATGTGAAATCTACATTCTTAAATGTGGAATTAAAAGAAGAAGTGTAGTTAATGAAACTTGAAGGGTTTGTTAAACAGTGGGAGGAAAATTCAGTCTGTAGATTGAATAAATCATTGTATGGACTAAAACAAGCATCCAGGTTGTGATAAGATAAAATTAATTCTTTTTTCCTACAACATAGTTATAAAAGAAGAAAGAATGACCCTAATCTGTGTATTGTTTTTGATGAAAAGTTGCAAATTGTTTTGATTTATTTATATGTATCATTATAGGAAATGTTGATGAACTCATCAAAGAAATCAAAGAGAAGATGTCATAGCTTTTTGAGATGAAATACCTAGGAGAGTTACACTATTGTTTAGGTCTTGAAGTTTGGAGGGATTTTGGCTAGACTTTCATGTCTCAGGGAAAGTATGTCAGGATTTTATTGAAAATTTTGAAAATGGAACAATGCAAAGAATCATTAGTGCCTTTACAACAGAAAAAATAAGCTTCAGAATAATGATGGTTCTAAGGAGGTCAATGCAACACTGTACAAACAGCTGGTTGGGAGTCTAATTTACTTGATTACAACTAGGCTGGATTTGGCTTTGCAGTCATTGTATTGAGCCAATTCATGTCATAACCTCTTGAGAATAATTGGGTTGTAGCGAAACGCGTCTTAAGGTGACCGACAAACCATAGTAGGTTATTCTTTTAGCAATGGGTTGGGGGTCACTGCATGGAGCAATAAGAAGCAAAACAATGTATCCTTGTCTTTAGCAGAAGTAGAGTATCAAGCAATATGCACAACAACATGAGAGGAAATTTGGTTGGGGCGAATTCTCCAAGATGCTGGAGAAGAACAAAAGGATGCCACTGTTATCAGATGTGATAACCATAGATCAATCAAACATGCAAATAATCCAATTTTTCATGAAAACACAAAGCATATTGATACACAATTTCACTTTGTTAGGGAGAAGTTTCAGTCAAAATAAATCCATATTTCATATTGTAATACTTGTGACAATGTTGCAAATATTTTTACTAAGCCTCTTGGAAGAATTAAATTTGAGTTATTTACAAAGATGTTATGAGTGCTATTGAACCCTTTCTCCATTAAGGGGGAGTGTTAAATTTAATGGAGAAATGTATTCTAGGAGAGAGAGTCAGTTCATTAGTTACGTGTGAGACTTAGATTAGGAATTTGTTCCTATTTTCTAGGTGGTTGTTCTGACCTCCCTACGTTCTTGTATTCTATTTATTCATGAGGATTAATGATACATGAGTAGAGCGTTCTGCCAAAGGTAGTCTTCCAGTGTAGCCCTCACCTTTGAGCTGCTCAGTTTGTTAAATATATCATGTGTCTTCTAGTTTTTAACATTGAGTTCAGAAACTGTGCAATTTTGGATGGAAGGCCAACCTTAAGCCCAAAAACTACACAAAGTATCCTTTCTCTAAAAAATTGAATAATGCACTGAGTTAAGAAGTTGCCCAATGGTTGGAAACTGTGCAATCCTTCTTGGTAGTGTGAATGGAAGGTTTCCCAAAAATTAAATAGAAAGAAGTAGAAAAGGAAAAGGAAATCCCTAGAAAATAGGGAGTGGATAATTAGTTTTGCATAGGATTGCACACTTTCTATTTTTATAATTCCACCAAGTGTCGATTTTTCCTTTATTTTAAGCATGTGCTTCATAAACCCTAATTGGTCTAAATATCTATAATGGAGAACCCTAGAGATCATTTATACACTTGATCTTGGATATGTAGCCTTCCTAAGGAGATCAAGGAGCCTTGGGTGGAGTTTGCGGCAGTTTTCAGAGTGAATTTTTCTTTTGTCGTCTTTTGACATTTTTCTATCGCTTTTTGTCATTTCACTTATGTGATTCATTTTTTGATTTTTTTTTCATGTTTGATGGAATTTTAAATTATATTAGATTGTAAAAGTGTTGGTGTGGTCCGTTGTTCTCCTTTTACAAGTGTCGCATCAATTTTCTTGTTTTTTCCCATTAGTGGTCATCGTTTCGATGACTCTCCATGCCTGTTTGTTTTTCCTTTGAATGTTGATTTTATGCACTTGATTTGTACCGATATATCTATAATTATTTGGATATGCACGCTAACTTGCACCGTCACTTAGATATGCCAGTTTCCCATACTCTTTCCTGGTAGATCTTCCCTTCCCTTAGCCAGCAATTTCCTTGTTTAGATTGGAATTACACAAGTCTAAGGCTCAAGCTTAATGCTTGGCCTCTGGGACTCGTAGTGCATAGTGCCTGGCTAGCCAAGCTATGCATTGTACAATTCTAGGGCTCAATATTTTTCCTTGGCCATTGAGATTGTGCAATGCGTAGTCCTTCTCTTTGTCTACCTAGGCTGAGACTGTGCATTGTACAGTCTCCAGCCTGAAGCTGCTCCATTGGTTGTTGCAACTACGTAACGCACAATTCAACAAGCCAGTCCCTCTCCCTTCACCTCAATAATTATGCAATCCTTCCCTTCAGTCATGTGGTGTATGTTGTGATCTTACTTTGTGAGTAATTTTGCTAAAGCTAATTTATTTTTTCCATGAGTGCATTATCCTCCTACAGGTATTGCAATTGTTAAGCACTTCTCTTCATCATTCATTGACATCATGGCATCAAAGAGATCTACTTCAAATGACACCACAAAAAGTAGCATCAGGGAGGTAGTTGAGTGTATGACAATGAAATTTCTAGTTTATGCATATACTCAAGTGTTCATAGAGAAATAATCAGACACCACATGGTAGAAAGTGAATGAAGCATTATTAGAAAGAATATTCAAAGTAGACGTTGAAGATCAACAGGTGTATATCAATGTTCCAAGGTTAGCATTACATAAGGTTGCATGCAGGTATTTGACTTTCCCATGTGCATGTGTTTTCAACTGGATAGTTTCTCATACAGATCCAAATAATATGACTCATCACAATGCCAACAGACAAAGGTTTGCTTCTTTTTTGGCACCAAATTATCATCTCATGTACCATTTTTCAAAGGCTAAATAACTCATGGATTCTTACTTCTATGCTATCACCAATTATTTGAGCACAAAGCATATTGTCAAAAGTTGGGTGAAAGAGCTAGCAATGTTATGTTAGACACCCACCAACACCTATAAGACAAAATATCTCCGGAGGGCCTATCAACTCTTGATATTTCTATGTTGTAGAATCTATGGTCAGGAGAGCACTGGGACCTTCCCTGAAAGGTTGGAATTCTCATTGAACCAGGTTGTGAATGAAGGAAGATCATTCAACTGGTTAGAATTGTTGTCTCAATAGCTGAGGATCCATGCATTTAATTCCCTCAGTCTTCTCAAGGGAAAAAAAGCTAGATTTTACATGTTTGCTTATCTACTGGATGCAATATGTGCTCACAATGCATTCCCTGGCATGAATTGGACATGGAAACCACAAGAACCTATCATGCATATCTACTGAAAGATGCTTTCAGAGTGAAACCATAGATGAGTAATGGAAAATATGATAAATTACTTCCTCAATCCATTGTATAAGTTGATCTTTGAGGAAGAACCACCTTGCATGTCATGTGGGGAAATGGAAGAAGTGTCAGAGATATCACACTAGCTTTCCTCACCAGATGTCTCTTTGCTCATAGTGTTTGATGTACAAAAGTAACTAGATATTTTACTGAGGTATGCCACCAATAATTTGTTCATGGAAGAAGTTTCCTACAATCTCTCCATAGGGTTATCAACAGTTCTGCACAAGAAGAAGAAATAACCTTTTCCCACTCTTCCTATGTAGATCAGATTTTATGAAATGAAGAAATTGAAACTCCCAAACATCGAAGGAAAGGAAATACAGAAATTCACATTCGGCCATTCCAACTTCAATCCATACGATCCAAGGAATTATTACAAAAACCACTGTGAAAGTATTAATTTTCAGTGGCCAAGCGAGACCTTTTACAGACCTGAGGAGCAAGTGTGGAAGAATTGTTATAATTCCTCCAAGGTTTATGAAACAACCAGCTTCATTTGAATATCATAGGTTACTTCGTAGAAAGAAGTCACTCTCGAGGTAGTACCAGTGGAAAGGTGCAACCTAGTGCACGAAAAGGGAAAGAGGAAGGTTTCACATAGCCCATGGGGAGAGAAAATATGCAAGATGAAAGAAAATCCAATCATACTTAAAGTAGACATAGCAATAGAGTAGAAGAGAAAATAAAGGATGTAGGAAGTATAACAAAAGCAGAAGGAAGAACACGAGCAGATGAGATTGGAAGAAGAGAGGCGGAAATAGGAAGAACAAGAAAGGTTAAGTGTAGAAGAATAAGAAGCTGCACGAATACAAGTTGATGATAAGTTAAAGAACAAGAGTAAAATTGGTAGCTAGAGGAGGAGAGAAAGCAGATGCAGGATAAGGAGCTCACTCAAAAGATTAAGGAGTTGATTGAGATCCAAGACATGGAGGTGGAACTAGAGCCACGGAACCAAGATGTTGATGTAATTCTAAACACACAGCAGGTCACCATTCAGTCTCCCCATTCTCCGGAAGTAGAGAAATCTCCAAGTGAGGAAGAGAAAATTGTTCTTCTTGGTGAGGGTCTAATTATGGACATGTACAATCTAACTTATGACAAGCTTCAGAAAAAAAATGTACAAAGGAGGAAGAAACATTTTCAGGATGACCTCACATCTCTTACATTCATCAGAGAAAGGGTGATTGTGAGAGACACCAGAAGGAATCCAAGTTCCATTGCCACAACCAACTTGGCCTTCGTCAGAGCTACAAAGTCAATCAATTGGTAAAGCTGATGGTTGAGAACAAATGATTCGTAAAGAAATTACAAGCTACGATGAAATAAGTTGAACAACTCTGAGTAGAGGTTCATAATGCATCTCCTATACAGGCTTATATAGAATAACTTAAGACAGCCATACTTGGTGAAGTATCAACATTGGGAGAAACTATACGGAGCTTGTATGGAGAACTTCTCACTGTGCATAAGGCATTTTTCCACTTGCACGACATGCAACAAAAGTGTAAGGATAATTCCAAAGATCTTAAGGCTGTCCATACAACCATCGATGCCATGCATGAATGGTTAATGTAGTAAAAAGGGGCATCATCCAAGTTGTTGAAGAAGACAAGGTAACAAGCTAAGTTGGAGAAAGAAAAAGTGTGGATGATCATTCAGAGAAACAAACAAATCGCCTCATTCATCCCCAATATTCAGGTCGCATATGCATGATTGTATAACAACATGGATTTCATGGTAAAATCACACAATATCCCATCAGTTGGCTCACTTACTGAAGCCAAATGCAGGAATTAGGTTAGAGAAGAGATTGAAGAATACTTGGACCGATTTAGAAAGATCACTATCAAGCAAGATCTTGAAGTGAACAAGAAAAACACGCAGAAGTTTATTAGTGGCCCTGTCGATATCAATACTATGATTCTCTTACTAAAGAAACAAATCTAGACTGGTTCCAAATTAGTGTACATGGATTTTATGGAGGTTATAGTCCGCTTTCAGTTTGATCCCATCACACAATTTGGGGAATTCATCACACAGTACAAACGTTGGCACCAACATGTGACCGAGAACCTACAAGTCAAAGCTGTTGAGCTGGAGTTTCCCCAAAGTCAAGCTTGAATTTTGTCTTATTAGGTTGCTTAGTCGGCTCTACCCAATTTTGTCTTATATTAGTATGAGTATATTGTAATATTCCTTTTAATTAATTTGTAAGTGAAATTCCAAGTGTCAATTGTGGAATGTGAAGACTCATGATGTAATGAAGTTGAAGAGTCATTTTGTAAAGAATTTGAAGAGTCATCAGGGAAGTCAAAGATTCACAAGGGGGAAGTGAATAGCCACCCCTTTTGTTATAAATATGTCCTCATAACTCAGGTAGAGGGCCTTTGGCAGCCAAGATTTTGGCTAGGATTTTAGCTTAGGATCAACAACTTGGGAGTTTGTTGAGAGCCTTGGCTTCTCTATAGCATAGAGGGAGTATCTTTCTTTGGAGAAGAAGGTGTAGAATTCATATTCCACTATAGGGACTAGTGGTTTTTCAATGGTATATGTATTCTTGGGACTTTCACTTTAATAAAAGCTCAACGCCAGCATGCTTTCATGCATATGTTGTGAATATAGTCAAACTCTTATTCTTATGTTTTCAATATATGTTATTTGATTTACATTAACACTTATGAACTATTTCATTTGCATTAGTGTTAATATTGTTGAATGTGTGTTGTTGTTTATTTTCATCATGTTTAATGTCTAAACTATTTCACACTCTAACTCGTGATGTCTTTATGCTCGTGTGTTCCTTTCAAGCTATGTATTATTAGAGGCTTCTAAGTGGCTCACTCATTTTCCCTTCATGTGTTAGAACCTTTCATAAATCACGCTTGACCCTCCACAAAGTCATACACTTGTTCACCAAAGTCATGATTACACCACTCTCTGCATTATTACAACCAAGGCACATCATTAAAACCCACTTCTTTGGAAACCAAGCCATATTCCAAATGGGGCTCCTACACCAAAAAATGTGAGGTTTAATTGGGACTTCACATCGGGGAGACCCCCTGAATTTTGACGGGTTGAGCATTGTCAAGAAAAGAGATCAATGGTCTTGATCTGGTCAGGTCGTAAAATTTGACCCAGGCCTTGATTAGCCTAGAACCCAATGGACCTTTTCTTATGGAGTTGATAGTGGTATTAGGTGCAAGACAAGGCCTTGAGAAATCCCACCTCATGAAGCCCAATGGTAAATGGTTAGGATTAGGTGTTAAATGATCTATGACTCAGGTTGAGCCACTTATACTCCCTCTCTAAATTACTTATTAAAATTTAAACTACTCATACAACTATGATGATCAACCTAGATACTTGGATGTCAAATTTATCATGTTAACTCGTCATGTATATTTCAAAATGGAGTACCAAAAATGGATACATAATAATGTCAACGTCATTGTAAATGTAAAGATATCACACTTATATGTACATAGTACTTGGATAAGTCTAAATCCCATGAAAAAGTTCCAAAGACTTAGCGAAGAAGCCAAATCAATTAATGGGTCATTGTTGTTTTCCTTGGAAAAATGAGGCCATGTGAAATGTTTGAGTAGTTGGATAAGCTATATTGTGAATGTGGGATACGAAATTGTATTAGAGAAGCCTAAAATCAATATCCCCATGGTTGGTGAGTAACCTAAGGTGGACTGTGGGTAGGGGTGAGTAAGTGGAGGTTGGATTGGATGCTATCATGGGATTGCCTAGGTATAATCAACTATACATACCCTTGATAAACTTTCTTCGCAATAGGGATACTTGGTACATGAAAGATGCCATGGTGGACAAGACTGTGGTGGGATTGCATACACAATAGAAAGGGGTAAAGACCATTGGACTATTTGGGGACATTGTTATTGAGTGGGATGGATATATGAGTCGTCTACAAATAATGGGAATTTTTTGTAGTGTGGAGTGTTGAACAGGTAAATCCCCTCTGCGGACAGAGGCGATCCCACTAGCCCAAATGGGGTTTAGTAACAATCACACAACGCTAACACGCAGGTTCCTAATTGCAAATCAAAGATTGATGATGATGGCCTACCTGGATTCCAACGCTAGTACTTGTAGAAGAATCGTCACTCCCGTTCCTTTGCTCCGGCTGGTCACAATTCCCACGATCCTCATGAACAGACACCTGCACATGAAAAGAACGACACAAATACAAGCATAAAATCCAATAGATGCAACTATATATCAGTCAGAAAAGATATAACTCAATCATGATTATAAAGACACATGAGTGGAACCATAATGATAGTCGTCTATTAATGAGTAATAGGCAGAGAAAGATACAACCAAGGTTCTGACGTTGAACCTATTCTCTGGCTGGGCGAGCAGCTATGTATGCCTTGCACAAAACCTTCTCTCTCTCAGGATTCCGGCAGAATAACCTCCCTATGCTTCAGAATTCTTATCATCACTCTAGCATTACTCCAGCATTCACAAAACCTCTAGCAAAAACTAGCTTGTCTAATGCATGAGGACAGACTTTTATAAATGGAGAAGGGAGGAAGATTCAATGCACCAGGATGCCCATTGCAGATCGACATTATCTCTGAAAAGCTACTGAGGATAGATGTCAAGGATAGATGATGACTTTCGACCTCTATCAGATGGATTTTTCCCTCAAAAGACTTCATGATCTGAAAGGAAAAAAAAATACGGGTGCGCGTTTGCCAAAAATCATTACCAAACTTAGTTGGCGTGAGCGTTGTTCTAGGACAGAGCGCCGATGGGCGCGCCCCCTTTTGAGGATCTCAGTGATTGGCGCGGATAAGACACTGTGTACCTGCGCCAATGGAAAAAGGGTACTTTTCAGGGATAATTTGCAGAAGGTGTCTTCAGGGAACATGAAGTACATACTCAGGGGAACATAATGCAAGTGTTTTTAGGCTATGTCACTGCTCACAGGTCCCGGAATGTATCCTCCAATGTATGAAAACAAGGGTAACAGGGACGGTGACAAACGGTGACAAATTACTGTGTAACATGGAGGACGACCAGTTAACATGGAATAGCCCTATGGCCAAAGGACAACCTATTATTAAAGACATATATGCTTATTTCACTTAGGGATAGACTGGTACCCCTCATTTTGCATGGTCTCAAGCGCTATGGAAGTGAGATATCCCAATAAAAGAGCCATGTTCTGGGTGGTTGGTGGTCCATGAAAACAATCCTTACATGTGTTAATTTACTGAAGGGAGGATATGTGGGGCCTGGGGGCTATGGTTTATGTAAAGTATCTATGGAGGATCCATGTCATCTATTTCTTCAATGTCCATTTGA
The DNA here is from genome assembly GCA_000404065.3 of Pinus taeda. Lineage (NCBI taxonomy): Eukaryota > Viridiplantae > Streptophyta > Pinopsida > Pinales > Pinaceae > Pinus > Pinus taeda. The sequence goes on along the minus strand of APFE030760148.1, from coordinate 10,003 downwards.
TTATGTAGTATGGGAGGAGGTTCTTAGTTTCTTGAGGATTTTCTTTGGGTGAGAGGGCTCCATGGTGTAATTCTTCTTCCAGGTATGGTTAAAGGAGTAGAAGACGTATATGGCTTTCCCTCTTTACATTTTTTGGGGCATATGGAGGGGAAAAAATGCCTTGATATTTGAGAAAAGGGATCCTGATGTGAGGGAGACTTATATCAGGATCTCTTCATTTTTCCTAGAGAAAGGTCATGTGACCAGGGCACAAAACACTAGGCACATTACATTGAGGGATGTGTGGGATAATTTCTCAAGGGGTTTCTTTGATGGGGTTGCATCAGCAAGGATATGTGGAAGTGGGATGATGATCTATTTGAGCCCTGATGAACACTATTGCTTCAAAAGGTGCAGTGGTCACAACACAAATACTTGGGAAAAGTTGCTGGTACTATGGGGCATCCTCTATCACGCCACATGGATGGGGATTGAGCAGAACTTCGATATTTTTTCTAATTCCAACGTCATCATATACTGGACTAATTAGTGAGCAACTCTAAATACTTCTAACTTGTATCACTAGTTGAACATAATAGGGTATTTAATGTCCACTTTTTGTAGGGTCTCGCTCTCACACATTTATAGGGAACAAAATGTGCAGAGAGACAAATTATCAAAGGAATGGTGTTGTGTGTCTATGGATCACACAGACTTCTAGGGGTTTGCTTTTGGGACACTTATCCAGGATGTTCGCATAAATATATAAGGGGTCTCCCCTATTTTTTATCTGAATTTTGATTTTCTACCTCTGGATGGACCTCTAATAGCTTGGTCATGGGAAATAGGGATGTATTCGCTGATGGTCATATATTCAAGGTGCTTCATTACACAAGTATCATGTTTTTTCTATTTATTTGCATGATTGGTAATGTTGAACAAAGATGTTTTATGGTTTGGTTGATCAAGACTCTGGATTTTGCCATGGGATGAGTACTTGGTTGAGTGGTTATGTTTGATTTTTTGTATCTAATGGTGAACTGATGGAAATAGTGGAGTCCTACAACTCTATTTTCTCCCATCATAGTTGTGGTTCTAGGTATTTTATGTTTTCCTGGTTGGATTATGTTCGATGGTAAATAGGGTGTATTTATATTTTTTGTTGATCGTTGTATTGGACTATAAGGTGTATATCTGCTTATATTATAAGTAATGTGTGATATAGAGGATGGTCCTCTCACATGTAGTTTTTGTAACGAAATTATGTGTAGAGATGTCTGACCTGCAAATCAAGCTATGTAACTACTTTTTCTAATACAAGTATGTCCTTTTTTTTCTCTGAAAAAAACAAATATTTCTGTGAGTTGGGCAATGTTAATGATTTCCATTATTAGATATGGAGGAGTTAAGATTCATGATTATCACATAAAAAGAACTTCCTATTATTGGAATCAACATCACAATACCAAAGTTTAATAGGCATGTTGTGTGAGAATGACAATGATAGTAAGTATCATAAGTTATAGGAGAGCTCCTTAGCACTTCTCAGCAGGAGGAGGAGTGGGATTTGATGGGAAAATTGTTGATCAATGGATGACTTATCCATTAAATATAGTTAAAAAATTTACAATATGGTAAAAATTATTCTTTCAAACTACAAAAATGGTTCAGAAAAATGTGAAATCATCAAATATTTAACTAGTAACTCTATTTTGAGATCCAACCTTACTTGTTAATGGTTCCTTCATAAGTGGCAAGACAACTCCTTAGCACTCCTCATAGGTTTATTTTTGTATATAAGGTTCTTGAGCTTTGAATGGGATTTGATGAGAAAATTGCTTATCAATGGATGATTTATCCATTAAATATAGTTAACAAATTTACAATATGGTCAAAATTATTCTTTCAACCTACAAAAATGGTTCAGAAAAATGTGAAATCATCAAATATTTAACTAGTAACTCTATTTTGAAATCTAACCTTGCTTCTTAATGGTTCCTTCATAAGTGGCAAGACATCTCCTTAGCACTCCTAACTAGTTTCTTTTTGTATCTAAGGTTCTTGAACTTTGACTTTGATAACAAGGTAAAAGGACCAAACTAAATATAATCATCTTATACTCTCTTTTATTTATTAAATATTTTAAGAGATAAAATGAGTTAAGATGTCAATTTAAACTTTTAACAAAACTGTATATAAATTGGTGTGGGTTTAAGTGGATGAAATTGTAGTGATTTTTTATTATTAAATTTTAAAATATTTAAAAATTTGTGATATTATAAAACATATTGAGGATATGGGTTATGGGTTGTGATAATTTTTTTTCTTTTATTTGATTAAGATTTTGTGTTTTTCAAAAGTAAATAAATGTGTTAAAATCTTCAAAGGTAAAGAAATGTGTTACAATCTAAAAATATTTGGTACAATGAAAATATGCTATGAGTAAAGCCTATATTTAAGAATAAGAAAAGTGATTGATTGATCGGAGAGAATTGAAAATGTTGACACTTAATGTTGACATTACAACCGGACGATGAAATAAATATCTATGGACGAAAAGGATTCCCAAAACACTAGAAACATATAGTACACCAAACATGTAGAGTATTCACTAGTTACCATAAGACAATGACACAAATTATTATTATACTACATTCAACAAAAGCTACGAGTTCCACATTAGGCTTTCACTAGGACATTTCCAGAAGTTGTTTCATTTTAGTCATTTTTCAGGATTCACAACACCTTACATAACCTTCTACTAAATATATCTATCCATTAAAAATATTTAATACTTATGAGCCCACTTATAATGAGTGCCTACTGACTAATTTGGGCCTTATTATCATAGAGGATCATTCTTACAATGAGTGACTACTAACTAGCTATTTAATGGGCTTCATACTTTACCATTGTATCTAAATAAGTGGGTTAGGATAGGACCCTAACATGCCCCCACCCTTCAAAGGCACCATTATTCTCAAAGTTGAGGGTGAGGAAATTGTTGGAGAATCATTATTGGTTCTCATGTGCCATGTTTTGGTTGCATATCATTCCAATAGTTCAATTCTTCCTTAATAATGTGCTAGCACAACTGGTGCTATTTGGTATCCAAAATTTATTTTGGACATAGCCACATGGAATATTCTTCATCATGTTCTAGTAGGTTGGTCTTCATTTAGTACTTCGGTTCCACAACTTTAATCAAGCATGTCACATGAGAAATTGGATGAATCTTAGAGTGGGTTGGTAGAGCCTATTCATGGGAAACCTGACCAATGTGTTGTATAATATGATAGGTCCCATAGAATTTAGGAGCTAACTTCTAGGTAACTTTATCTTTGGGTGAATTATATTTATAAGGATATAGATAAATGAACATTTAATCCTCTTCAACAAAAAACTACTAAGATATAGTTGACCAACGTGTTGCTTCATTCCATTTTACACCATAACCATGTTGTTCTTAAGGATACATATAATAGATTCTATAATGTGAATCATTTTATATAATGCATGAACCTTGTATTTAACCTATACATAGGATTCCATGGCCATATGGGTTTGGTCCATAAACCATTACATATCATGTAATTTTGGTAGCTACATGATAAATGGTATTTTTCCACCATTTAGAAAGCATAAGCCATTAATCCCATTAGTATGACCTTTCAAAAGAAAATTATATGAAATAGGTTTCCAAGCACATATTGACCACATATGTTTGACTATCTGCTTGAGGATAATATGTGGTGCTCATATTTAGTTGTGTACCTTGAGGTTTAAATACCTTCTTCCACAATTTGTTAGTAAATGTGGTGCATTGATACGAAATGATGGAAGTTGGTACACCATTTAGCTTAAATATTGAATCCATGAAAGTATGGGAAACTAAGGAATATGTGAAAGGATGAGCTAGGACACAAAAATTAGTAGATTTTGAAAGAAAATCTACCATGACCATAACAATTGTTTTATTGCATGCTTTTGGAAGTCCCATAATTAAATCCATTGAAATGTTTGTCCAAATATATGTTGGAATTGATAGAGGTATTAATGACCTTAGTAAATTTATTTTCTCCCCCTTGTTTCTTTCAAAAACATCATAGGATGCAACAAAATTCTAGATATCTATGTTCACGCTTTCCCAAAAGAAAGAACACTTAGTTACTTCATAGGCTTAATGGAAGATAAAGAGAGGTATTGTTGGTGATGAGTGTATCTCCTATAAATATCATTTTTTTAGTTTTTAATCTTTTTCCAAAATAATGAATCCCTTATACCATAATGTATCTTGCTAACACATATAACATTTAGGATGTTTTGGATCCATTTAAAGTTTTTCGATGAGTTACCCTAAAATATTATTTTCTAGCCATATCTTGTGGGCTTCCTGAGGCCATATTTCACTTGGCAATGATAGGGAAAGGAGTGAGACATCCTCTTCAAACTACCTAGATATGGAATTAACCAAAACATTCTCTTTAGCCTTCTTTTTTATGATCCTGGAGACTTAAAAATCATAAGAAAAAAATAATTACCATCCTCTTTAAAGAGGAAAACTCTTTTTCAATGAATACAATTTCCAAGACAATAATTTATGATTCTAAGACCAAGTATACACAATACAATTATAGTAAAATGTAACCATGAGGCATTGTAGTCTACATATCAATATAATAATATAAATGTAAGAAGTAATCTCTTCCACTAGTAGGTTATTCGCTTTGATGATGTACTCCATAATTTTTGGGTTACTTGGCTACTTAATCCTTGTTTGAAGGATTTTTTCTTCTTCTAGAATTATTTTTCCATATTCATTTATCTGTGTCTCACTTCCAAGGTGAAAATTAAGAATATGGTCATGATCCCAACTAGGTGGAAGATTGACTGTTAGGCATTAATCCAAATACCATGGGATGATTGTTGATAGCTTTATGGAAATCCACTTACATATATGATATTGATGTTTGAACATTTAATGAACATAATTGTGCCATTACACCTTGGTGCCCCCATTTGAGTACATTTTTCATTCTATTAGAGCAAATCTCTTTAGAGGGTTTCCCTCAGATAACTATCAGCTCAATTTCCTTCATTTTTGAATTAAACCTTATGAAGATACATTAAAATTTAAAGGTCATTATCCCCAATAATTGTAACCATTGAACTCTGATACAAAATTGGATCCACAAATTGTCTTAAAATCATGGGACTATCCAAGAAATACTCCACCATATTAAGCTTAACACTATGGCACTTCCATTTGCAACAATTACTTGAAACTTTGGTGCTAGATATATGAGACAATTTAGAAGTTCTACTAATTTGTAATTGATGAAGTTATGTGTACTTCTTGAATCAATAAAATTGTTACCTTTTTATTTTTGATATATCCTTCTATCTTGAGGCTTTGTTGAGTATAGATGCTAGTCAATGCATTACAAGATATTGTTGGAAGTAGTTTCTTCTAGCTCTAAATCTTGTGATTGTTCCAATTCTTGATATTTTTCCTATTGAGAGTCTATGTAGAATAATTTCTTTTGATTGCATTTATGACCCTTATTTTACTTGCTATCACAATTGAAACATAGTCCCTTTTCTCTTCTTTCATCCATTTTCTAAGGATTAAACATTGTTAGTTTAGCAAAGGGAGCATGATCTTTATTATACTTATTAGTGGCTGATTTTTTTGTGTTCATATTTTCACTCTCAACTTTCCTTGCAAAACTAAGATATTGCTCTACGGATTTAAGTCCAAAGAGGTACACCTCATGTTGGATTCTTTCCTTTAAAGTCCCATAAATAGGTCCAACAAATTATTCGCTGAAATATTATTTACTTTGAGACTCAACATTTGGAATTGTTGGATGTTCTCTATAATTGGACCTTTTTGTCAAAGATTTATGAATTGAATAAAGAATGTGTTCCTCTTAATATGCCCGAAATTGTGTTATCAAATCCTTTGTAAAAATGGGCCAAGATATAACATAATCCCTTTTTCTTTCACAAACACATTGATACCATACGTGGTGTTAGTTTTTTGAAATCATGGATGGAATATTTACCTTTTGTAAGGATTCCAGTTAGTGTAGATCAAAGTATTTTTCCATATGAAATATCCATGTTATAGGATCATTACCATCAAATTTATTCATACTTATCTTTGGAATGTAGTAGTTCCTTGGTGCTAACTTGAAGCCTTGATGACGTAGATGTTGGATTGAGAATTCATGATTATGGTTATACAATTTATTATTGTGATAGCCCTTCTTATTACCCCTCTTGTAAAATTTCATTGTATATATTAATTTTTGTAAATAATGTGGAAATGTAAATAATGATTATACTGGAGGAGTGAACACAAATTCAAAGGTTTGAGGAGGAGGAGTTGCTTGTGTTGAGTGTGAACTCAATCCAATTCATTTGTTCGACCACTTATCTCCCTGATGAATTTATGGCTCTGTTGATGCAAGCATTGAAGTTGTGTATAGGATATTTAAGTGAACGTTGAGTTGATATTATCCATATCCTCATAGGGAATGTTGTGTGGTCAACATGAAAGAGGAGGGAAACTTGATCAACAACAAAAATGACTAGTGGGAAAGAGAATGAGACATAATATGCTCATATATGCAGACAAAAAAATGCAAGAGAGCTCACAAAATAGAGAATATCGATGCGAAGACAGTAAATTGACGCATAGATCAATGAATTTGGGAGCATGCAAAGGTGTATGGTGTGAACTGAAGACAAGAGAAGATCAGGTGGAGACATCATGTGCTCTAGATTCCTGTATCATTTAGCAGGTGGAGAAATTGTGTGCTCTAGATTCCTATATCATTTAGCATGTGGAGACATGTTGGGAAACCAACTCACAAAAAGATAGAAGAGATGGATCAACGACTTAGAAACTAACCTCTTCGAAGGGGAAACCTCTTTTACATTACACAAATGAACAATTCTTGGATGATACAAATGACAAAACCTCATTTCTATATATAGGAGTCTAAGGGGTCACAATATAACCAAAGCTGACCTGACAATAATAATATAAGGGCACAAAAATAATAATAGTGGGCTTCTATGGGGCACAATACTAACAATATGGGAACAATAGGGGCACAACAATAACAATAAGGGATACAGTTACAATAGTAATGGGGGAATCACTAGTATTATAGGGACCTAACATGCCCCTCTCCTTCAAAAATGTGTTGTCCTCAATGCTTGAGTAGTTCTGGATGCTTCTATACAAAATTCTCACTCTCTCATGTGGAATCTTCAACAGGCAAGTTCTTCCACATGATAAGATACTCTGAAATTGATCGATTTTGTAGTTGTCGAGTTCTTGTTTCTTTGACTGCTTCAGGTTCCAATATGATTTTTCATTCCTCAGAAAGTTCTGGCAATATTGTTTGAAATGAAAGCTTGTTACCTATAACCTTCTTTAAGCATGACACATGGAAAACTGGGTGCACTCAGGAAGCTACAGGAAGCTCCAATTTGTATGCCATAGTGCCTATCTTTTGCAACACCTTGTACGGACCATAATACTTTGGTGATAATTTATTATCCTTCTTAGCTTGCTTGAGGGACATTTGTTTATATGGTTGTAGCTATAGGAATACCCAATCACCTACATCAAAACTTCTTTCACTACAATGTTGATCTTCCTACTGTTTCATTCTATTCTATGCCAAGGTGAGATTATCATTTAAGAATTGGAGAACTTGTTGTTGATGTTGGATGTGATCTTCCACTGCTTGAACCTTAGAATTATCTCTTAAATATGATGTGATGGATGGTGGATGATATCCATAAAGAGTCATCAATGGGGTCATTTTTGTTGCAGTATGGAAGGAAGTGTTATACCACCATTCAGCCAAAGGCAACCATTTGACCCATTGTGTCTATTTATCATATACAAAGCAATGAAGATATCCTTCCAAACATTTTTTTACTATCTCAGTTTTCCATCAGATTGAGGATGATAATATGAGCTATAAGCTAACTAAGTACCAAGACAAGAAAATAATTATGTCCAAAAAATTCCAGTGAAAATGGGATCTCCGTCGCTTACAATAATCTTTGTGTTTCCATGTAGCTTTTGAATTATCTCCATAAATGCAATAATAATTGTACTCGCTTTAAATGGATGAGATAATGGACAAACGTGTGCATACTTGGTAAGTGTGTCAATTACCACCATGATAACACTCTTTCCTTCAAAATTAGTTAAACCTATGATAAAATCCATTGAAACCTCCTCCCAATGTTGGATTGGAATGGATAAAGGTTGTAATAGACCTGGCGTCTTAATTGTTTTAACTTTATTTTCTTGGCAAACCAAACATTCCACCACAAACTTTTGAATATCTAATTTAAGGCCATCCCAAAAAATTCCTTCTTAACCCTGTGGTAACTTTTTAGAAATAAAGAATGCCCTTCTAAGGGAGAGTTGTGCGATTCCCTAAGAATTTTTTGTTTGAGTTCAAAATTCTTACATAGGAATAATCGATCTTTGTACCATAACGAATCGTTTTTCGAGCTAAATGTATCAGATGTACTGGGCTCTTGTTGTAACTTTTGAATGAGTGCCCACACTTCTTCATCTTTCTTCCATTCATCCCTTTCTTCATTTATCCAATTTGGTTGGATAATAGAAATGGCGCAAAGAAATTCTTCCACATCCTCATCCTTTCTTGAGAGTGCATCTACCACAACATTTTGCTTCCCTTTTTTGTAGATGATTTCAAAGTCATAACCCAACATTTTTGTGACCCATATTTTGGGTTGGCTTTTCTAAAGATAAATATTTTTATCTAAAAGTGTTTAAGAACTATCAATCGATCTAATTTTTTACCTTGAAGTGTCTTCCCCATTAGGTAGGGTCACCATTTCCTCAAGTGCAATTTAGTAAATTTCCAAACAATTTCCCCTTCTCATAAATAGTTTTGTCGTAAATAATTCCTTTGATGGACAACTTTTCGAAAGAAATGGGATCCATTTATTCTTGGGCACTTAAACAACACCAGTTCCATTTCCTAAATGCATCACATTCCACAATAAAAAGGTTTTTTGTGAAATTTTCGCGTGGCAGCTAAACCAGTGCCTTGGAAACCATTGCCCTCTTCTAAGATGTTCAAAGGCCTTCATTGCTTTACTAGAGTCCATGAACAATGCGATCTTTTCTTCAAATAACGTTGTCTAGAAGGTGCTTTCTATTTCCTTCCCCATAATTCCTTTAACAAACTTGTGATAATACCCTATCAACCTGAGAAATCCTTGTAGATGCTTTATGGATGTGGGGATTTTCCATTCCTTAATGGTTTTAATTTTGCTAGGGTCTACCTTAACACCTTCATGAGATACAATATGACCCAAATATTCTACCTCTTGTACTCCATAGAAACATTTGCATCTTTCTGCATATAATTATTTCTCCTCCAATAATTTGAGCACCCTATCAACATGTTGAACATGATCCCTCCAATACTTGTTGTAGATTATTATATCATCAAAAAATACTAACACAAATTTTCTAAGGAAGATTTTGAAAATGGAATTCATCAAACCTTGAAATGTAGAAGGTGCATTGGTAAGGCCAAAAGGCATAACCAAAAATTTATATTGACCCTCACGAGTTATAAATGTTGTTTTTTGGAATGTCTTGAATCTTCATTTTGATTTGATGATATCCTGAACGAAGATCCAAGTTGGTGAAGTAAATTGATCCATGCAATTCATCCAATAATTCATCAATGACAAGAATGGGAAATTTATATTTGATAGTGACCCTGTTGAGCTCCCTATCATCTGGACACATGTGCCATGATCCATCTTTCTTGTGAGCCAATACTATTGGAGCAAAGAAAGAACTTTGACTAGGCTGAATTATACCAGAGTCTAGCATTTCTGCAACCATACATTCAATTTCACTCTTTTGGGAATAGGGATATCTGTAAGGCCTAATGTTTGGAGGAACACTTCTTGGAATCAAATGAATAGCATGATCATGATC
>APFE030760142.1:0-83590 GCA_000404065.3 Pinus taeda | reverse complement strand
CTGCGTAAACCCCCATACTTAAATTCAAAAAGAGTCAAGGGATCTCTACTTGAATGGTTCATGAGGCACAATACTTGCTAAGGTTTTGCAAATGGGGTAGCAAGCTAAGTGGGGTTGATTGTGGGAAAAACTCCACAGTTAAGCGCGCTTGAGCCAGAGGAGTTCTGGGATGGGTGACCTCCTGGGAAGTCCTGGTTACCGGGTGCAAGCCCCGGAAGTGATGATTGATGCTATGTGATTCGTTCTCCACATTTCACTAGTTTCAATCCCACATCTTCACCCCTGTGAGCATCACCCGATGCAATGAGTGCTAAGTGAACTATTCAAAAATCATGAGAAATTAGTCAGTTACGACTAGCTCTCATGGAAATGGTCATACGTTTGAATGACTTACTTAACGCAGTTGAATCCCAAAAAATGATATCTAATGTCTTGTATTGTCTCCTTCTTATTATCTACAGTGGTATGAATGTGTGATTACTTAGAAATCATTGATTGTGCTCTAACTTCCTTCATACATTCATAAATTGTGTGGTCGTATATGTCTCTGATGTATTCTCTATGTGTTGAATGCTAGATGCCCTGACTTCTATGTAAAGCTAACATTACTGTCATACTGAAGCATATTTGACTCCATAAGCCCAATGAATATTTTCTAATTGTCTTTCAACCATTTACACTTGTTCATTTGTTTCAAAGAGTTAGCCATCTTATTCATTAACAAAATCTTTAATCTTGTGAGAGAGCCCTCTCAGGTTGAGGAGGCTAAGCCTCAGCCAAAAGTTGGTTTGAAAGAGTTACACAAGGTCTTCCTGGTCCGCAGCCTATCAGGGCAAGGTTTTGTGATAACACGACTGATGCTACAGAATTGGCGGAATGGAAGAAATGTGTGGCTAGAGCAAGGAGAATCCTCCTGGAGGGAGTTCGAGACCACATTGTCTCGAGTCTCCATGGGAAGGAGACATCATTTTCGATGTGGAAAACATTGAAAGGTATATATCAGAATAGCAGTGATCAGAGGAAGTTGGCGCCGAAAGACAAGCTTCGGAAAATCAAGTGTGAAAAGGGCGACACGATCTCTACATATTTGAACAAGCTCACCACCTGCATGGATGAGCTTGGAACTGTAGGGATCACCACTGTTGATGATGACATGGTGACTCTTACACTCCTCGGTCTTCCTAAGAGCTAGCATAGCTACCAAGACTCAGTTAATGGAAGAGAAACACTGCCATATTGGGAATGACTTTCGTCAAATCTAATGCAGGAGGAGATAAGAAGAAGCACCTGAGATGGATCCTCATCAAAGCAAGATGATGAGGAAAATATAGCCTTAGCGAGTAAGGCGAGGAAAGGGAAAGGGAAGGCATCCCATCCCAAATCCAGTTCTTCCCATGGTGGGAAGAAATTTGACAAATCAAAAGTGTGATGCTTTCATTCTCATGAAGTGGGCCATTATGCTATGAATTATCCACAGAAGAAATCCAAGAAGGGTTCCTCGAAGGGATCTGATGGTGAGGCACTGGCCTCACAACTTGAGTTGGATTTCTCTTTTATCACATGCATGGTTTCATCCATGGTGGGATTTGTGTGGTACCTGGACAGTGGAGCTTCATTCCACATGTCAAGTGACAAGAATCTTTTATGTACCTTGGAGGAGAAGGATCTCCAGATGCAAATTGAGATGGGCAATGATGAAAGTACCATGTTTCAGGTGAAGGTACAGTTTTGTTTCAGAGGGAGCATGGAGCTCCTCTCACCCTGACCGATGTAAAGTATGTACCAGGACTGAAGAAGAATCTTGTGTCTGTTACTATGCTAGAAGATAAAGGCTATGATGTAGTCTTTAGTAAAGGAAAGGTATTCCTGAGGCATATCGGTACTAGACAGACCAAGCGAACTAGGATTCGAGTAAAGAATATTTACACGCTGGAGGTAGACGACTGTGCTGCATTGAGTTCCAAAGCTGAGATGGTGCAGAGCCAAGATATTGGCGAGCTATGGCATAGAAGATTGGTCAACTTGCACCATGGAGCCTTGAAGATCATGCAGCAGATTTCCACCGGACTTCCCAAGGGAAAACTAGAGCAGACGAATACATGGAAAGGTTGTACCTTGGGTAAGTATGAGAAACCTTCCTTTTCAGATTAAGATAGTAGAGCTGGAGCAATCCTGGAGCGAGTTCACTCAGATGTTTGTGGACCATTCTCTACAGTGCCCACCGCTAAACAAAGGTACTATGTTATTTTTATTGATGATTTTTCTTGTAGATGTTGGATCTACTTTATGCAAAAGAACGATCAGACCTTCTTGAGGTTTTGTGAGTTTAAAGCCTTGGCAGAAAAAGAATATGGAAAGAAAATAAAAGCCCTGCATAGCGACAACGGTGGAGAGTATGTCTCCCAACAGTTTAAGGACTTCTGTGCTGCAGAAGGAATTAAACAGGATTTAATGGCACCCATAACCCACAGCAATGGGGTGGCCGAAAGGAAGAACAAATCAATTGTGGGAGTTGATCGAGCGATGTTGCACGACCAAAGCCTACCACTGCATTTGTGGACTGAGGCATGCAATACAACAGTATACTTACAGAACAGAAGCTCGCACCGTATACTGGGAATGAAGACACCTATAGAGGCCTTTTCCGGGAAGCGACCAGATGTGAGTCACTTCCGAATCTTTGGATCATCATTTTACTGTCATGTGACCAAAGATGCCTAGAAGAAGCTAGATTCAATCGCTGAGTTGGGAATACTTGTGGGGTACACGGATACACCCCACAATTATCGGGAGTGCATGCCTACTAGTCAGAGGACAGTGGCACGTAGGGATCTGAAGTTCGACGAGCAGAAAGCCATGCGAGTATCACTTGAGAGGGAGCTCAAGTTGCATGCAGAGGAGGAACTTTCAGTTCCTAAGGAGGAGGAGCCTCAAATTGATGCGGAGCAGCCGCATGCAGAGGATCCAGGAGTGGAGACATCCACTCATGCTGAGACTTCCAGAGATGGGTGGAAACGCTCAAGGGACGCTAACAGGTTGATGTTGGATGCGTGGGAGAATGTGGGGCAGCTATCTTCTCAGCACATACAAAAGAGGTCGCTCGAGCGGTACACTGGGTACATGGCCCTGGTTGGGGAGTGTGTAGGGAGTCTGAACCTTCTTCATTTGAAGAGGCAGTGCATCAACCAATCTGGGTTGATGCAATGGTAGAGGAGTACGACTCTATCATTCAGAACAATGTGTGGGATGTTGTCCCAAGACCTCAGGGCAAGTCAGTGGTGAGTTCCAGATGGCTTTACAAGGTAAAGCAAGCAGTTGATGGCAGTGTTGAGAAACATAAGGCAAGGTTTGTTGCCCATGGTTTCTCACAGGTCGAGGGGATCAACTACGATGAGACATTTGCTCCTGTAGAAAGGTACTCATTTATCATATCGATCTTGGCACTATCAGCTCAGATGGGTTGGAAGATCCATCAGATGGATGTGAAGACAGCATTCCTCAATGGGAAGATTGAGGAGGAGGTGTACATTGAGCAGCCAGAGGGTTTCGAGACCTTCAATCGTGAGTCGCATGTGTGCCGACTCAAGAGGGCTTTGTATGGGCTAAAGAAAACACCCCGTGCTTGCTACACCAGGATCAATAGCTATTTCACCGGAGTGGGCTTCACCAAGAGTGAAGTAGATGTGAACCTTTACCACATCATGGTAGAAGGTAAACCATTGATCATTGTTCTTTATGTCGATGATCTGATTTTGATAGGTGATGATCAACTGATCTAATCTTGCAAGGAGGACCTTGCAAGAGAGTTCGAAATGAAAGACATGGGTCTTATGCACTACTTTCTAAGCATAGAGGTGTGGCAGAAAGATGGTGAAGTATTTGTGTCTCAAGGCAAGTATTCCAATGAGATACTCAGGGGCTTTCACATGGAGAAGTGCAAGCCCATGTAGACTCCTCTAGCTAGAAACTCGAGGAAGGAGGATGCTACTTCAGGTGAAGTAGTAGTTGCTACTGTTTATTGGCAACTTGTGAGTTCACTTATATATCTGGTGAACACACGACCCGACTTATGCTTTACAGTGAACCAGCTGCGTCAAGCTATGGTTCAGCCTACCAAGTTGTTTTGGAAGGCCGCGAAGCATGTTCTGAGATACCTCAGAGGCACATCTCAGTTTGGATTGTGGTACAGACAGACAATAGGAGTGAAGCTTCAAGGCTTCACAGATGCGGATTGGGCAGGGAGTCCATCAGACCAGAAGAGCATTTATGGAGGAATCTTCAACCTTGGTTCAGCTGCAGTTTCCTGGTACAACAGGAAATAGAGGTCAATTGCACTTAGCTCAGCAGACACTAAATACATGGTTGCTAGTCAGGCTGCATGTGAGACCATTTGGATGTGGAAGATTCTAGTGGGATTGCTTGGTCAGAGGATGGATCCAACTGTGATCTACTGCAATAATCAGACTTGTATCAAACTCTCTGAGAACCTAGTTTTTCATGACAGGTCCAAGCACATTGATATTTGATATCACCATCTTCGAGATTGTGTAGTCAAGAGGATCATGTTGTTGTTGTATGTTTCGACCGAGGAACATGATGCAGATATTTTAACCAAGGCATCGTCAAAATGCAAGTTCGAGTTCCATAGAAATAAGATTGGGGTTACTGATAATCCCTTTCTTGTTGAGAGGGAGTGTTGAAAATAGCAATAAGAAATGCTAAATATAGAAGTGTTAAATTTAGCACTGCAATAAATAGCATTTCGGGATACCTTCCTATTTTAGTTAGTTCCTGAACTAAAATAGAGAAGTAAAAAATCGAATTTGATCTTAACAGTTGCTTGTAAAATAATTAATTAATTCATCTTGAGTTAATTAGTTGTAGAAAATCAAACATGAAGTCTATGTGGGGACATGCAACAATTTTTCTATTGATTGAGGAATTTATCCATCAGTTAAAGAGATAAGGATGAGTTGTAATTAGTTGGCTCAGTTAACTGAGTCAAGTCTAGTTAGATTAGTTCAAACAGTGCGTTGAATTAGTTGTGAGTTCAGTTAGTTAATGCATGCATGCATGTAACTGTTGCACTTCAGATAACTGAATATTCTCTCATAAATAACTCATGCATGTCAGTTCAGACAGAGACCCAGTTGAGATCAGATGGAGGGACAGTGTACTATCAGTCGCAGGAATATTCCATTGTGAATATCTCTTGCATGCAGAAGGAATTCATTCCTTGGAGATTGTGCAGTTACTTCTTCAGTTTAGTGAGTGTGATGAGGCCAAACATACAGATGGCATCATTGGACCCCAAGAAAAACTGCACAAGGAAATAGGAGGCTTAGAGGGTTGAGAAAAGGCATATCTTGTGTCTACTCAGTCTGTGAGTTGTATTGTTTGACTGCAGAGAGAGCAGGATAGCTTGTGAGCTTATTCTTTTTGTAACTTGAACATATTTCCACTTGTATGATAATACAGAGATTGGGGTTTTAAGCTGAGGCTTTCCCTGGATTATTCTTCTGTGTTCATGTGTGATTGATTTCTCATTCTCAGTTATATGTGTTCTAATTGATCTTGCTCATATTCGATTAAGCTTCCGCAAAGTTTCTTGTAGAAGTAGATCTTGTATTTTGATTTAGTATATTGCATAATTTGTTGATCTACTGTGGGAATTTCTACACTAAGTGTCACGCCCCCTGGCATTATTCTACACATAGACACCTTTCCAATGGTGCAAGATCATCTCAATCGAAGTATGTATGAAAAAGTTATGCCAACCATAAGTGGCCATGTTTTGTCCACCATGATTTGAGAGGATCCATGTCATCCCTCGTTATTTGTGGAGAAGCTGCTACTTGCGTGATCATGATGAAGAAGATGTCCATATTCTAACTTTAGTTAAGAGTTGAAGGAATCAAACTTAACCACTAGTAGGTTATTGAGTTGTGTTATAATTGAGCCACTGGGAGGAAGAGGGGTACCATTCTATTCGGGTGCATTTTGTTCCATAGATGAGCTAAGTAGCTAAGAGTGGGAAGAGAGAGAACAAACTAAGAGGATTTGTGTATTGTATTAGTCCACGAGTCACGGGTCTCACTCATTTGTACTTGCATCCATTTCCATTTGAAGAAAGAAAGCGCAAAGCAACCTCACCTTCCAATGGAGTTTTCACCTAAAAGGGTTTCCTAGGTCATATCATGTGTTATTGCAGTTTGTGCTTAGTTGTTCTATTTGTTTTCTATTTTCTATATAACTATAATTTGAATGCATATGCAATAAATAGTAATAACAAATCCAAAAATATAAGGAAAAATTAACCTTCATAGTATATACTTCATATTTTCTAATATATTTCAGTAAATCTATTGTGACAAACTACCCATTGGAATATCCATAGCAATTTACAAATCATTCAAGATATAATTGATAAAAATTAGCCCTCGTAGTGTAGACTTTGAAGTTTCTAATATATTTTAATAAATCTATTGTGACAAACTACCCAATGGAATATCCACAGCAATTTACAAATCATTCAAAATATAATTTGTGAATGGGTTTGAGCTTTTATGGATATGAATCTTCTCCCTTTAAAGTGCATTGTTTTAATGTTTTGTTTTTTAGGCCTCCAAGTGATTTTGGTTGGACAAAAGTGGGTGTACTTAATATTTCAGATTTAGTCAGAAAACCTCAAGTATTGAGCTTAGATTTATAAATTTGTCTTAAGCACAACCTTTTTTAAATTTCCACATGGCATCAAGACATATTGGGCTAAAATCGACTTCTTGTTGATTTGAAGGCCAAATAATTCAAGCTTTGACCCTTTAAGGTTATTAGATTGTGCAACCCTAACATGTTTAAAATGAGCACTGGCATTAATGAAAAGTTTGATGGGTTGAAATCCTAATTACTCAATGAATATATGTTTTTCCCTTTGATAATGGAAAATTTACTTCATTGATGTTTGGATGTCATTTATTTTCAATGGATTTAAGAGCGTTTGTGATAGGCAATTGATTTATTTTAGTGAATACCAATGCGAATTGATGCTTGTGATAGCCCTGCTTAACCATATGATTGTTTTGTTGACTTTTGGCATCTAAACAATCTAATTTATTCTATGATTAGTTGATGATAATTGATCAGTCAATTTTTCTTAAATTGTGTCCTAAAGGGTTCACAAGAAGGGAACCTTATCCAATTTCAATGATGGTATAGATTTGAGGGAACTTCCAACATTGAAATAGTATTGTTTGTACATCTTGTACATTATATTTGTTTAGGGATTATCATAGATGTGACACCTAGTGTGATGTCGAGGCATTGGTGAATATTAGTAAGCTATCTTATGCATTTATATTATGTAGAGATTGTCTTTTGCATTTATATTATGTAGAGATTGTCTTTTGTGCTTGATCTTTTAGAGTTGATATTTCATGTTATATTCTTCATTTGCAATTATATTTTGTATTCATGTTTTAGAGGTATAAATTTTAGAAAATCGCTAGAGTTTGGACTTAGTTTGTCAGAGCAAAGGAGCATTTGACATTGAAAAAGGTTGTGGAAGACAACTTGGAGATAGGTTCACAAATTATAGTGGTGGAATCAACAATTAATTCCAAGCTTGCAACTAATCATAGTAATGAATACCAATGACATGGTTGATGGATTATCTTAGAAAGAAGTAACCCTCATGTTACACTTGCATCAAGATTCTTTCAAACAGAGGGATGTGACTTCATTGAGATTGTTACTTTAGTGGTCTATGATTTTGAGGTACATGTGAGGGATTAACATGTTCACAATTTAATAATAATACTTTATGGGTTGTTAAATTTACCATGAGATTGGTATTTCAAGATCAATGAGTTGAGAAGTACACATTATTTTATCCTATCTCCAATATACCTTATCCACATGCCATGGTCTTACTTGAAGATGTGATTATCTTTGCAAAATGTCTTGAACAACTATTGATGTGGTACCAAAATATTTTTGTTTATAATGTTTATTTTAGGGGTATTGGAGTTTCACTAGTCATTGTTGATGTTTTCCTTGTTCTTCGTTATTTCAAAGTTCAACGAGCTACAATGATCCAAAGTTATATCCTTCCAATTCCATACAACATCATTGTTCTTTGAAACCTTTAGTAAAAGGGATGATCACTATGAACAAGATGTAACTCAATTACCTTTGTGAGTAATGATTACCTGATTGGTAAGGTGTATGGCCCTATACATGTGGAAGTGACTCTCACGTGTGCTTACAAAGCAGGTACGAGTTAAAGTCATGGTGGGGTATGCTACTAGCATTTTGGAGACTAGATTTGCATGTCGCAAATTTCTAGGGAATTTATTGGTGTTATAGAAAACATTTGTCTAGTAGAGGGATTGTCAACTTTTGATGTTACTCCAAAAATATTTTCACTTAGTCAAGAGACATGGATGACTCAATTTGAGAGGATGTTTAACCTTGGATAGAGTACTAACATAACACACTTACAAGGTTGTTATCCTACATGTCATGATGATTAACCCATTGGAAGCATACAATGTGGAAGACATTTGTTAGATGGGGAGAGGTGCCTGCCTAGGAGAATAACCCATTGGAAGCATTCAACGTGGAAGACATTTGCTAGATTGGGAGAGGTACCTACCCAGGAGAATAACCCATTGGAAGCATACAATGTGGAAGACATTTCCTAGATTGGGAGAGGTACCTACCTAGGAGAATAAACACTAGACAGTTGGCCCTCAAAGCCTAAAACCATATAGCATACACCTTAGAGGTTGAATACTTGGCCAAGGTCTAGGGTTTACTTGTGTGCACCTAGTCTATGTTTAACGAACATTTATTAATGTATTAATTATTCTATCTTTGTAATTTGCCTCCATGATTTCTTATAGATACAATCTAGGTTTGAACAATGTAAACCTTAGAGTAAGACATGAACACATGAATGCTATAGGAGTGAAAACCAAGAGCTTGCGTGTGATGCAGGGTAGGAGAACCTCCTAAAATACTTGTGTGATGCAAGTGGAACATTAAAAGTGGACTCGGATTGATGCTATCTTTTGTTAAGATTTTGGAGCCAATAGTAGCTTGGTGTGATGCATTGCTAGTTTCTTGTTGATGGTGCATACCCTAGCTAAGGTCTGGATACAATTGGATTGGTGTGATGCATTGCTAGTTTCTTGTTGATGGTGGATGCCCTAGCTAAGGTTTGGATACAATTGGAATGTCATAGCATATGATAAGCAGATAGGACATGTCCCAAAGTGCCATGCGCTGATATTATGTACTTGTATCTTTATTATTTTGTGAAATAAAAGTGTACCCTCATTGTCCAGATATTCTGGACTGCAAATCTAGAATCAGACAAGCTGAGTGATTGGAGACTTCCACAGTTAATCATATTGTACAGATTTCTGAAATAACATATTGTAGAGATTTCTGAAATAACAGATCACACATATTGCAGTGTTATTCTGGAAATCTCTACAATAAAATCAGACAAGTTTTTCAAGTAAATGAGTAATTTCTAAGGTTGTTTGATATTTTAGTTTACTATGAATAGTTGGACAAAGTGTAATATATGCTTCGGTAATTAATATTTCAGATTTAGAGATATGCTAGAAAGTTCGCATGAAACAGATTCAGAAAGCCTCAAGTATTCAACGTGAGGTGAAATTCCTGAATTGTCTTGAGCACGAGGTTTTTGAAATTTCCACGTAAACCTATTATGACCTTTAAAACCATGAAACTTATTTCCCAATAAATGTTTTCTCCATTGCTCCAAAGAATTTATTAACCCACAATAAAGCCTACCCTCCTCGAGGCAAGAAGTGAGCTAATAAAATTTTACCATTAGTCTCCATGCTAGAGAGAACTCGGAACAAGGGTTGGGTCATTGAAATTGTCTTCTACACACTGACACAGCCGTTATAGACCCCTCCCAAGCCAAAGACAGAACATGAACACCCGATATGATGTGAAATTATGTTGCAGCTCAACAGATCAAATCAAAATCGACCTGTAATTTTACACAAGAATTTCATCTTAAGCCTACATATCATGCACCATATACTAGCACAGACACTAGGCAAGGTGTGGAATTATGTTGCAGCTCACCAGATCAAATCAACATCGACCTGTAATTTTACACAAGAATTGCATCTTAAGCCTACACATCATGCACCATATGCTATCACAGACATTAGGCAAAATTGAGTTATTCCCGAGACTAAATTGAGATCTAAACCCAGCCTCGGAAAACAAAAATGGTATTTTTTATAAGAAATATCAGGTACATTTGCAAATGTCTCGCAATATCATCTCAGGATCAGATATAAATGACATACCAAACATCGATAAAGTAAATTCCCCTTCAAATATCATGCAAATCCCTTCAATTTCTCTAACTTTCAGACTCTAGCCAGTATTGCTTATTAATAACATAGGGCACAGGGTTTGCATATTTTGTTAAATAATTTTGCAAGAACTACCTATATCTTGCTAACATTTTCATTATGCATGGTATCAAGTATCCATCCAACTCTGCCCATAGTATTCGTATCTGTCATTCTATAACCTAACCTACAATTATCTCTTATGTTCGTGTAAACAAAAGCCCTGCAAGGTACGGACTAAAGAAACAATTCTGATTAAGATCTTGATTTAAAGAAAGCCTTGCAAAGCATGTCTTGATTAAATATAGATTTAATTATCTGAAATATCACATGTGATATAAAGCACAGGTAAATGTTATGAACCATCTCATTTCCTGTGTTTCAATCTTGTACAATTGCTAAAGGTTGGAGGGGAGGGAGGGTGCAGGGAGAGGCAAGAAAACTGCTTCTTAAATGCAATATCCATGTTCCTGAAGTGGCCAAAAGACATAGTAGATCAGACTTGAATAAAAACTCCCTCTACATGAAGTCTTAAAGAATAAACAGGGCCACAAGTGATATTTAAGAGTCATAGCAAGGATTACAAATATATGCTACGTTGCTTCAACAAATATGACGCCACCATCAATAACGAACTAAAGAATTTGATTGTTCAAATAAATCCAGAATACAAATACCAATCTTCATACGAAGTATGCAACCTCCACCACGACTGAGCAGAATTGGAATATAAGATCTGCATAAGCAAGTTCCATTATCTAATAATCTACATTTCAACGACAGAACACAGACACAAAATTTGGAAACTACAGAAAAGACCATGTCATGAAATCTTCATAATTGAGCTTCAGATGCAGAGGGAGTTGGTTTTGGATTGAGCAATGGCTGAAGTGCTTTGACAACAATACTCATGTTAGGACGAAAATCTGCTTCATACTGCACACACAATGCCGCAACAGCAGCCATCTGCCATACAAAGACAGTAAAATATTTAGAAGCAGCTATAGTTGGCCATGAATCCAACTTATGGGCCACTGACCTGCTGATTTGAGAAGAGAAACCTCTCTCTCCGTACCATTTATCAATAAACTTACAAAAGCATCTGCCCATCATGAGTATTAAAAATAAAAAATAAAAAATAAAAATAAAAACTGCACACCTTTGCAACAGCCTTTGGAGGATATTCACTCTTCAACTTGGGATCAACACACTGCTTTACTTTGTCTTCACTTAATCTTGGAGTTGCCTGTATACAGCATAAACCATAAAAATCAAACAGGTGGATGTATTCGATTCTAAACTCAGCATGCACAACAAAAGCTGTCACAAATATCAGCTAAAGGATTTATGTAAAGACATCTAGAGAAAAATTAAGCTTGATGAATAGACGATGCATATACAACTGCAAACCAACAAACTCAGAGAAAGTTTGCTGCATCATTTAAATGCACCCAAAACTTAACGTTGATGCCAAACTCTTGACGGATCATTTATCATACATCATACAAGATTACAAAGTCGAAAGCAGTAAGTCTTACCCAAGTAACAAGGCTTTGTTGTCCCCTAGGCATTGTATGGTCCACAGGCTTCCTTCCTGTCAAAAGTTCAAGGAGAACCACCCCAAAGCTATATACATCACTCTTCTGAGTCAACTGACCTGTCATGGCATATCTAAAAGAACAATGCAAATGCAATTGTCAATAGTACATTCTTGAAAAGATGAAACTCATAATCAAAAGACTTCAGAAAAGAAGAATAAAAAGAAGCAGCATCCAAAATTGTGCCGAAACACTAATTTCATTATCCTGTTATGTTCACAGACCCTATTCTATATATTTGCAGGTGTTTTTTCCAGCATTCCTTTGATCTTCCAGCCAAAAGTAATATCAATAACTACTTAGATAGGGAATACAAACCGGATGATCATGATTTTCCTCCACAAGGTGAACCAAGTAACTCTTATCTCATGACACAAAATAGCTAGCTTCCTAGATTAGCTAATCTGGATTCTGCACACTAACTAAACGTAGAAAGAATAATTTTTGGTATGCTGTTAAGTACTTTCAATGAGCTTTTGGTCTATGCATGCTGAAACCCTGCCTCTGGGTAAGAATAATGACATTATACTGAGGTCAACAGGTGACTCAATTGTGAATGGGATCTCTGTAAATTGGCATGTTTGTATTTACGATTAGAGAATACATGAATTATTTCCTATTTAAATACAGATACAAAATAGAAAATATAAGCTTAAATCAGGACACAAAAACCATCTCCACTTTGTGAATTGCTAGCCAACAACTATTTAGTATAGTTTTAAAGGGTCAATTGTCCATTTCCGAAATATATTTCATGCCACTGATGCACATATCAAAAAGGAGAATCACAGGAGGCCTTCAAAGCACAGTGCAAGAGCATAGGCAAGCATACAGATGGGCATGAATATGGCAGCAAATCTGCCAATTCAAATACTCAAAAACCTGGGAAAGGAATTAAATGTTTATATTGTGGCAAGATATGGCACAAAGGCCAGTTTGTACATTTTTCTTTGAGATCTACTTTTGCTGTGTTTAGCTCTTAGGCTGTAGCTTAGATTAGTAGTTTACATTCTAGATTGTGGTTTATATAGGAGTTATTTTTGCACTCCCACATTGTATTGTCACTGTTGTACACAGCAGTCCCATTGACCTACTTTTGCAGTGATTCATTGAAAATTAATAAAATTATCTTATCTCTCTTCTTGTTTTCTGTCTATGTTCTTGTGTGTAAATCTGACAGGACATATATGAAAATATCATAGAAAATAGCACTTATAAGAGCATAAGACACTCTCAAGAGAAGATGAACAACTGAATATGTTTATTCGATAATATTGTCATTTGGGTCAGATATGTTCTCCTCTTTGCACCTTTGCAATGAACCTCTGGACAATATTCGCCATTTCATGAAATAATAATCCAAATAATCCAATATATGCAAAAATAACCAATGACAAATCAAATACATAAATAATTAATCTAAAATTCAAGTGTTATTCAATAAGTACAAACTCCTGTATACAAAGCCAAACAATTATTGATGAGTCCCAATGTTCCACCAAGTTTCCAAGACATGGGGGCGAGGGAGCGGGGATACGCAGAAGTGGCCTATGCAAAATCTCCCCCCCAATTTTTAGGAAGCGTGGCAGGACATCGGGGGAAAATATATGATATATCATTGAAATTTTAATATTTATAATGTAACTGTCTTATCGTTATATAATATATAACACTTACAT
The DNA here is from genome assembly GCA_000404065.3 of Pinus taeda. NCBI lineage: Eukaryota > Viridiplantae > Streptophyta > Pinopsida > Pinales > Pinaceae > Pinus > Pinus taeda. The sequence goes on along the minus strand of APFE030760142.1, from coordinate 69,907 downwards.
CATGAAGGATAAATGATAAATCAATGAATCATATAACTGAAGTCTTAAACAAATTTAAAACGAAAAACATGATATCATATAATCATACATCATACATGTAAGTTTGTAACTGTACAATGTAACTACTAACATTGTACAATGAAAATAAATGTTTAAAGTTTAAACCATATTGAAGTTCCCACTATGAATACTGAATTGTGAAATAAAAATCAAGTCTGATACATCAAGAGTCAAATTTTTATAGAGTCAAGACTCAAGTCTAATATATCATATATCAAGATTCAAATCCAATTTTTTTAGAATCAAGACTCAAATCTAATATCTCATATATTAAGATTCAAAATAAACTGAAGTCTGAAACAAAAAAGCAAATACCTTAATAACATAAAAACATATCAAATCATAAATCATAAATGAGCATAATTGCTCAAGGTAATGCCCTAATAGCCTCTACATCTAATTGCTGCATGAATAAATTAGGATCAACCATGTCACCATCTGAATCAGAATCACTTGCATTCTCAAAAGTGGCACACCAACCAACCCCATCTCTGTCTCATTGAGTCTCTCGAACTTCAATGAGAGGATGTGTCTTGGTGATGGCGGGCCGTGTTCAGCGAGAGGACAACTGAGCATAGCGATATCATGAAAAGATGAAACAATGTGAAATGAACATTGAAAATACAGTTTAAACACTTCCTGGTTCATAAAAATTAGGATTCTTTTGTTTCATTAAAAAAAATTGCAATTTTTGTCTAGGGAAACGACCCCTCACAACTCCTTTCACCTAGGAAACAACCCCATTTGGAGGATTCGACTTCGAAAATCGAGGAAACACCCCCTTACAAGTTTCTGTGCATACCCTTCTTTTTTGGAGTGTGGGGAAACGACCCCCGGTCGTCCCCAAGTCCCCAAAGCGTGAGGGAGCTATGAAACTCAACTCCCAGATGGGGGGACGCCACTCCATGGAACATTGTTGATGACCCTATTGGGTGGATGATCCTCTCTTACTTATCGTAAATGACTCGGTCCATTCTAATTAATATATTCAAAAATAGGTCAAAAAGTCAATATTTTAGAATAGGTTTGCAGGTTCATAACAAGTCCCCTCCTGCAAAAAGGCCTTTCCTTCTTCCAAGTGACAACTCTGGTGGGTACCTTCTTTTGCATCATGAATACTAAGTGATGGGTCTTGAACCTAGATGTTTGTTGCAGATGTAAACAATGATTTATGGCTCAATTCGAAATTGAACAAGACATGATCCACTTTTCCAACAATAACTAGCCACTTGGGATATCTTCAAATACCTTAGCATGTTCTTGAGCAATTTCAAGTGGGTCCATGTTCGATGCAAAAGGTTCTTCCACTATGTTGAGCGCATAGCATTTAGCATTGATTCCACTAGCCACTCTCTTGGCTATCTTCGCCATTTTGTGTGAGCCAATGTAACACAGGTATGTGTACCCAACCCTTAGTTACACATTCTAGACAAGAACACCATGTACATGCCCAAGATGACCCATACATCTCCTATCTTCGAGTATGCATAGAGGTGACATATTCCCTTGAGGGATAAGCACCCACTTGTGACAATCTTTTTGAGGATAACTTCAAACAATAAAATAAAAAGTAAATTAAAAAAATAAAAATAATTTTTAAAAAAAAAGTAGAATCAAAGTAATGAGATGTCTTGTGAAGAATATTGTAATGGGAGCTCTACTCAGCTAGAGGTTCCCCCCAAAGAGGCAAGTAAACATTGCTTTCATCAACAAAGGTATCGCTAATTGTGGTATTTTGGTTCTCCTACAATCACCTATTCTTATTATAATTTACAATATTTGCTCTAATTCTTGCTATAATCCATTATTTCTGCTTTGAATCTTCTATTTTGCTACTAAGAAACACCACAAGTGGTAGTAGAGCATTTTTCCAAGCCAAGTATTTTAGAGAATCTTTTTTAGGCTAGAGATGTAATCTAATGTCTCTAAATAGCATCATGATCTATCATGCGGTAGTTTGCATCAAGGAAGGATACACACAAGAAATACAAGTGGTTTCACCCAGTTGGACACACTTGTAACCCCTGTTGGCACCCATTCGAATAGTACCACATCAAATAGCACCTATATATAGAATATCACTTCCATGTACCCTTGGGTATATTAGAAGTCCCATAAGTTACCCAAAATCAGCTTTAGATAAGCCAATCAACCATCGTGTTTCTATAGTGCACAAGATTGGTGCTTGGGAAAGTTACTCTTTAGTATTTGGGTATCCAAGTAGTGTGGTTGAGGGTACAGTCAAGCCTCCTTAGTTGTTAACCTGAGATATTGGATCAAGTAATCTTGTCCACACTCTTATTTGAGACCTATCTCAATTGAATCCTTGCATCGAGCTAATTGTCATGTTACCACTCTCTAGCCATTCTTTTTGGCAAACTCACCCACACCACTATCAAGAATCTATCTCAGAAGACCCAAGACACAGTGTTGATCATATTGGTATCAATCCTTTTTTTGTGGACCACATCTCTATGGCTACCACTAGAGGAGTGGATCTCTCCAACAAAATATCCACTCTAGAAACTCTATGTGATGAGTTGCAATACAAGATAGATTGCACCCACTCTATGCCCAACAAAATCTTGATGACATCTTTGATAAGCTAGCCACCTTGGAGTCTTTTCCCAACCAAATGTCCAAAATCATGGTGATGCATAATCTAATCCTAGCTTAAAAATCCTTAGATTATAAATGGTCCAACCTAAGGAATTAGCTCAACTAGTCAACAATGTTGTTGGGCATTTGGCTACTTCTATGCCAACCTAGTTCAAATCCCCCAAGGTCAAGCTCATTAGTCTACAGTGTACACCAATTGATTTACAAGGGATGTCATCCACAAATGTGAGGAAGCATCTCTTGGGTTTTCGTACAAGGTTTTCCTTGGAAAAAAATAAAGGGTTTCAAGACAAGATGTATTAATTAGGAATTAAGTAAGTCTTAACCCAATGCTAGTTGGTTGTATAGATAATTATCTCTCGTGATATGTGAGTTTTGCATCTCAATTTCGTATTGGGTATGTTGTCGCACAAAGTGTCTAGGCACCACGACAACGCTCAGAGTAAGGGTTGTCACTCTTGATCCTTAATCTCTCCGTTTAGACTCTCTCTTAAGCAAGTCAAAGGGGGTAGTCCTTAAGATAAATGGATGAGAAAGCCTGTGGAACACGGGCTTTAAGAGATTTTAATGATAGACAACTTTAACGAATGTAGAATAAGTCTCGGTCAATTAAAATAGATGGATTAAAATAAGACACAATTACAAGATATAAATGACTATAGACCAGTGCCTTTAATTTGATATAACCATAGACTAAATAATAACAAGTCATCTAGAGAGAACTTATAGATGTGGCAAAGCAATGATCATAAACAATTAATGTAAATGCCAAAAACTGCAATATGCAAGAGATTATAGATTTAAAATAATTTTCACTTAATGGCCCAGATCTAGATTTAATTAACTTTCCCCAGCAATAAATATGATTTAAAACGTTTATCGCAATTGACAATAGAGAAAAAAAATGCATTTAATCACCAAATAACACTAAGGAACTTCAAATTTAAATTTTAATTATTCCTTAGCCAATAACTTCAATGTGATAAATAAATAAGTCGAACTGAATCAAAGGGTTAAATTTTAAAATTTTAATGGTCCATAGGCCAAATTAAAATTTTTAATGTGAAAGCACAAATCCCTTTAATTTATTTCATTTTTTTAATTTTACTATTAATTTATTTCAAGTTGGCATTACTCTAAGCAACCTAACTCGTCTTCCCCCTATAGCTAGACTCCCCTTCTCCTACATGCCTTAATGTTCCTTCAACGTATGACCAATCGCTTGTTGTTGGGTGATTGCTAAGGCATTGATTCATGCCATGAGAGCACACTTTCCTGTATCTTGAGGTATCCTTAGACATTAAAATTTAGAAAGAAAAAAACGCAAAATGCTCTGGTAAAGTTCGTGAGTGTAATGGGATAGTTGCCTTATCTAAGACAATCTTCATTCTTTCCTCAAACCTCTTCAGATTTTGTTATTCATGTCAACAAGGATCCCTACCATGACCTTCATCAAGAGATTTCTCAATATTCTTCTTCAAGGGACTTTAATGCCTATGTTGGGACTTAACAAACCCCATTCCATGTTGTGACAAATGACAAATGACAAGCTATAGCTTCATGGATTGTACCTAGGAGATTACAAGTTTGGCAGGTGCTTGATTCATAATTTTGTCTCAATCACTATCTATGGAAGACATCTAGTATAGTTAGGTGATCCAAATGGCCTCTACAACTTGAATTACTAACAAAAGTGGCTCAATTACCCCATATGGGAGACATCTATTAGAGTTGGGTGAGTCAAATGACCTTTGCTTCTTTAATGGGATCTTCCACTTTCTAGAATCTAGTGCCTTCACTTGTTTCCCACATAAAGGAAGCATCAGTGTAATTAGTTATGTCTTGACTCTTGAACCCTCTCTCCCTCATCCCATCTATCCATGATTTTCAAATCCCTAACTACCTTCCCCTTGACAATCACACCTACTTGGCCTTCACCATCTCCAACCCTCTTCTTGCTCCATCTCACTCCCTCATATTAAAAATCAAGTTTGAACACTCATATGCCTTTCCTTGCTAGATTTATTTTTGTCAACTTCTCCTAATTTCTACTCTCTCCTCAAAACCACATTGAAACTATGGGAGGTTTCCTAATACTCATTTTCACACATCGTCCACTATCATAGGCCCCACTCACCCTCCTTGTTGCTATCCCATGAACAAATTGTTCAATAAACACTGACGTCCCAAGGTCAAGTTTTATATTTCTCGTCATCGTGATCTTGCCCTAGATACTCAAATGGATTACCATTGTTTTTAAAAAGAAAGAAATTAATCTTCTTGTTTGTTAATGAAAGAGACTATGTTCATCCTTCACGCCTTCTCCAACACCTCCTCATCCTTCTATTTCAAAAGGAGCCTCCCTCTGATATCAATCCCATCATCTGGTCGAAAGCAATAGTAATCCAATTAATTGTTATTCAAATTGCACAAAAAAAGATAGACACATTGCAAGCCAAGAGAAGCATTGGTGAGAAGCATAGGCATGTGCTCATTTCAATTTGGAGAACAAATACAGTCGCATGGGTCACGTAAATTAATGGGCAGTAGTTGGGCAAGGAGACACCCTTAGAGTTGCTAGGTGTTAATGGGCAATGTGAGCAAATAGATGGCAATCTGTAACGAATAAAATCAAATCTTTAGACCTTGGCTTAGGGTCAACTATTGAACTAGGAGAAAAGCTGCAAGGGCAAAGAAGAGATTTAAGCAGAGAAGTCATTTTTCTGGGAATTTTGTTGGCAAGGAGGCATTACTAAGTCACCCATAATGCTGGAAAGATTTTCTAGTGGGGAGACATTGTCGAGTGACAAAAGTCATTGTTGAAGATGAGAGACAACCTAGGAGGCAACCACAATACTAGAATATTTTAATATTATCATTGCAGGTAAGAGGTACACTCCAAGAGAAAGTCACGGTATTTTGTTGTAGTTAGTATTCACTAAAAGGTGATCCACTAGTTGGAGGAGAATGTTAGATTGTGAGTCCCTAAACAATCACAAAGTCCGACACCACATCGATATGAGTTGTAAACCTTACCTTTGATGAAGTGTTGTCATGATCCATTGATGAATTGTTCGTGAGAATTAGATCTAGAATGTTTCAATTGTTGTACTATAAATTCAAATCATCAGATCAATACAAGAATAAGAATATGGCATAAAGTCTTTTCCACCATTTTCTTGTTGTGTCTTGCTTATGCTTAATTATTAACATGGTGTCAGAGCCATGGCTAGCTGATTATGAGAAAAGCTATGTTTCCCCACCAATAACATTGCAGATCTACATCCATGAATGTAATAGAGAGGACACCAACGAGATGATCAGTGGATTGTTGTTGGGGTTGTCTACAGCACAGGATCAAGTCCAACATTGTGTATCCAGATCAAGATCAAGGCTTCTCGGAGGCATGCTATACAGCCGCTCTTTCAACGAAAGCCAAGCCAAATTTGAGGTTTTCTACTAGATCCTTTCAGCATTTCAAGCTCTTTTTTGTTTCTTGGTTAAGTTAGAGTCGGTCTCAGACTTTTCTGTTTCTGTTTCTGATTCTAAGTATCTTGAACGAAATTCTGTTTTGAGCTCTTTTTCTGTTTCCAATCCTTTGAGCTCAGGACCTGTTGATCATTCCATGTCAACTACCCTATAGCAGTACACTTTTTCACAAAGGGATTCCATATGTTCAAGCATTCAAATCATCCGAGATGCGTCATCATCAATCTATCAGAGTTGTAAACCCATTATGCAGTTTGTAATGTAAATGATCCTAGAATGACCGTAAATGTATGTAACAACCTAGGTAAACCTATTATTTTGGTGACGATTTTCATCCTAGGAGGTTGTTCATCTCACTGATTCATCTATGTCTCTAAACACAGATGATCGGCAGAGTTTTTCTTTGCAACGTCACCCCAAAGCTAGGGTGGATTTTTTCGTTAAGATCTTAGGCGAGTCCTAGTGTTCTAATCGAGTCTTTGTAAAAGTGATTTGGGAATAATTTTAGCTTAATTGGCTAAATTATTTTATGACAAATCACTTGGTCTACTAGATGATATTGAGTCACAATATTGCGTAAAATAATTGAGGGTCTATAACGAATGGGTTTTCGCTCTTGAGGGTTGAAATGTAATTATCTTATGTAAATAATATCTTAGCACCATGACTAAAATATTAGAGGGTTAGAAAAAATTAATCCCCTTATGTGTCAATTAATTAAATTTTCTGGCAAAAACAAATTAAAATCCTAAGCGGAAATTTAATTAATTGGAGTCAAAATTAAAATCTTAAGAAAAATAAATTCTCCAAAAAAAAATCGTGGGTCCTAGAGAAATCAATTTTTGGAAGTCCCTCACCAAGGGAATATTGAAAATTTCAAGAAATTTTGGACCATTGGACCTTGGTAGTTAAGTCTAAGTCAATTTTTTGAGGAAATTAGCTCAAAATAATTAATTTTGAGAGAACTAAAAATTAATTAAATGAAAATTTCGAAAATTCCTCAAAAAATAAATATTTTCAATGGTGGTGATTAAAAGATAATCAAATCTTTATCAATGGTTGAGATAACTTTGACAGAGATCACGATAACTAGCCGTTTGGAGAATTTATCTATAAATTAGAAGTTATTTGTTTCTCAAAAGATCTGATCTGTGAATCGTGTACTAGCTCTTGAAGCTCTCTTATAATAATAATGCAAAAGTCTTTGGGTTTTCATTGATGGTGGTGTTTCTCTCCTACTTCTTATGGTAATATTGCTCCTAATGTCCTACTGAATAATATTTTAGAAGTTGTTGATCATTAGCCTTCGTGGAATAACTTATTGCACGGGTATCTTGCATAGATTATTGGATCTAAAGTAGCATTTTAATTCAATTGAACTAGCAAGTATCTCTAATTCTTGAGGATTATATTGTCATTTTATGTCTCTATCGAACTGACAACTTGATATTGAATGTGCAGAGATCTTTTATATTCGAAAAAATTGGGCTTGAGGGGAAGTTCTTAGTTGGACCAACAAACTCCCAAGGCATAAGCACTAAAGAACCTTCCTGATTGAACCCCGAGATTTATCTAACAGAGATTTTATTGCAAGTTTTCTTGGCTAGTGCCTCATTTAAACTCATTTATCTTTTATATATTGTGCTCATTAGATAGATTTGGCTAGAAAAAACTTATTTATATTGATCTGGGAGCGGAGTTGAACTCATACTCCTCAGATCCAGTAGCTCTGTATTCTACTTGTATAGATCTGAAATAATTTTGGTAAAACAATTTTAATTTTCTAACTTTTGGGGTTTTTTGGGATTTATTTTCAAATTTTGTATATATTGGGTTTTGAGTATTTTATTTTTCACTTGTGCAGATGGAGATCTAATCCTATTCAAGAGAAAGTGTTGGGGAAAGAGAAATATGTAAATCCAAATCGAACATTGGATCACTGTTACTGCGCGGGAGCATAGGGATATTTCTATCAAAATAAAAGTTTTATATGCATTCTCGTGACAAGCCACCATGCCATTACAACGTAAAGAGATTGCATGTTGACTACACTCAAAATTAACATCCGATGATGTTGTAGCTACTTTGAAAACTCGCAGTAAGTTGCAAACTGTGGAATCCCATGAGAAATTAGAAAAGGGTTATACTAAAGAGATATCAAAGAGTAGGGTCTCACCATGAGTCAAAGAATCTTCTCAGTTAGCAAATGGTTGACAAATTGAAGACAAGGTTTATGCCCCCGGGACATAACTGAAGGAGATAACGAGATGGGGTATGAAGTGATACCTAGATCCGCCAAAAGATAATAGAAACACATGCCTACAGTTGTAGTAAGTCAACCTATGGCACTTAGAGCCACCAAAATATAATAGAAACATATGCCCATAGTTGTAAGAAGTAGACCTATAGCAAACGATACCAAATACCAAACAAAGATTGAGGTAACATGTGAAGAATCCACGTTCATTTCTAAGTTGTTGGAAATGCCCCACGTCACAGTATGAAAATGATTGAAAATGCTAAAACGAGTACCAAACACCTTCGAAACATTGTTGACCATACCATGTAGCGTATCCAAATTTGAAAACACCGTATGATAAAGCCAACGACATTTCCAAGGGCGTTTTGGCCATTTCCAATGACATTTCAAGCAACTTTTTGTAAGTTTCTATGCCCAACCAAGTTCCCATTAGGGGTGTCAGACCCATAGGAAAAATTCACCCTATCTATGACAACAACCTTTTCAGACAAAACAGACATAGGAGATCGAGCTATTAGGAGTTTGCCACCTTGGTAATCAATGGTAATAATAAATTCTTAAAGTAAAACATAGAAAGGGTAAGATAAAAGAGAATGTCAAGTTGACATTCTCCTCTATCTTTGCTCTTTTATCTTATCTTTTCTATCCTTTTACTTAGATTTTTCACATTACCATTGATTGTTTCAGGATGTTTAAGAGTGGTTTCTTTGTCTTACCTTCTCTAGTTGACATTCACCTTTATCTTACCTTTTCTATCATTTTACTTGAATTTTTAATATTACTGTTAATTGTTTCAGGATGTTTGAGAGTGGTTCCAACCTCATCAAGCTTCATAGGGAGAATGTAGACTTTCATATCCTATTCAGAATTTAGGAGAGTTGACAGCATTCAGAATTTCAGAGTTGGCATGATTACAGTGTTTCCACTCAATTGTATCATGTATGAGCATAAGGGATTGGCATGTATGAGCATATGGGATTGGCACTAGTCAAGACCACTAAGCAAAGGGATTTTGCATCATGTAATCACCTATGAGAGTTAATCTAGACATGAGTTTCCTTCTAAATTGTCATTTATGTTTATCATTCTCATTTTTGTTGGTTATTTTCCTGCAAGATTATGTACCTATATTTTTCATATTTTGCATATACCATGTTTCCCCCACATACCCATATTTTTTTTTTTTGGGGGGGGGGGGGGGGAGAGTCATGTTTCCACGCATTCCCATTTCAGAAACTTGTACATATTCCACATTTCATGGAACATAGGCTCATTGAGAGAGTCACCCAGATGTCGTGAATATGCTCATCAAGGTGTTGATCCTATGGATACGTCGTATGCCGTGAGGTTGGATTGTCAGAGCCTAACATGTCAAAATATAAAGGGGATATTACACTTAGGTTAAAGAGATTATATGTTGTTGTGTGAAGATTTGTCTTGTGCCACTATGGAGGTGTGGTAACATCAAGAATGTCAAAACCATATGCTATGAAGTGCAAAGGAGATTATGAATTCAAGAAATCAATTTGTTGTGTAAATGTTGTGAAGACAAAGTCATAGTTCTAGCAAAGAAGCCTCCCAGGTAAGGTCCTGTTAGCATGCAGCAAGGAAGAAACGAGGAAATTTGAAGGGTGTCAGAATTTTTTTGCTTTTTGCATTATAATTGCAATATTTATCAATTTAAGCATGATGGACAGTAGAATGACAGATAGCAGAGACTCTAATGTCAATGTCCTTTGGTATCAAATATATAGGCATTTGTGTTATTCACATCTTTACCTTCTTATGAGGTTTAAGATGGTTGATGCCTACCTAATATGCAGAAGTCGGAAGGGAGATATATGACATGCTCAGATTGAAAGCAACACTAGTCGGAAGGGAGATGTATGACATGCTTAGAATGAAAGCGGCACAAAGAAGTTATGGGAGCAGGCAACGCACTAGAGTTTGTACATGTTGAAGTGTGTGGTCTAACAGCAACACCATCATTATCAAGTGCAGGTATTTTGTGTTTCTTGTTGATGATTTTCTGTAAAAAAAATGGGTCTTCTTTTTTAACAAAGATAGATGCATTAAAATTCAAGGCACAGGTAGAGAAATCATGTTTTCAGAAATTAAGTGTTTTCCAGTTCTATTATGGAGATCAACCTATTATGTTCATAGATTTTTATACGAAAGGAGTCCTAAGAGAGAGGTGATGGTGAAAGACAAAGGAATATAGTAGACGTAATGAAAAAGTTGTTTCAAGGTAAAACAGTTCTAGATGAATGTTGGACTGAAGCAAGGAATAGGTAATATATTCGTTGAAATGGAGTCATGATTATTGCAGGCTTTAGAGACATGATTCATGATTTTTGTCACACTTAGGTATCTAGGTGTAGAAGAGGACAACTTCTTGAAGTTGAAATCAGCTTTTAGATCTTTGGTATATGGGTTGCAATATTCAGCCAACGTTGACTCTCATCTGACTGAATGTTAGCTTGATCAAGTGGTTGGTCAGGTGGTTTATGCTAACATCAGCCATACCGGTTATACATCATGCAGTCAACATTTTTGTTTATTTGGTGAGAACTTAAAAATCTACTTGTTGGCATGAATTTCAATGTTATGCCACTGACAACTTTGACACGGTCCAGACAAGTTTGTATTATGAGAAACAATTGTTTCCCAACCATTAAGGGAGGTTGTTATAATTAGTATATACTATATAATAATAGTCATACAATAGTTGAGTTGTGCCATGTCATAAATAGAGTTGTGTTAGCTTTGGTTAGGGATTAACTAACAAATTGGGCGTATCGGATTTTGGCATGGGACATTGTCTCTCTTATTGGCATCCAACTGAATTGTTAGTGATTGATCAAGTGGCTGATCGGGTGGTTAATTCCACATTTAGCCATACAGGCTATACATCATATAGTCAACATTTCTGTTTATTTGGCGATAAATATGCTTTTTAGCGTGAATTTCAAAGTCGTGTTGCTACATCCGCTTGGCATAGCTCAATCGGCAATGGCTGTGGAAATGAAGTCTCACAAGACTGGAAGTCTTAGGTTCAAATCTTGTGCTACCCCCCCGATCAGGGTGAGAAATTGGACATGATGAAGATGTAGTCCTACCAAGCTTACAACAACAAAAAGTCGCAATGCAGACATCTTTGCCACATTTGGTCCAGACATGTTTGTATTATGAGACAAACAAATGTTTCCCATATGACTATTAAGGGAGGGTGTTATAGCTAGTGTATAATAATAGTTATACAATAAAGTTGGACGGTACTTTATATTAGTAATTGAGTTGTCATGTGTCATAATTAGAGTCGTTGGCTTTGCCTAGAACTGAAAAAGTGGTTGTGGAGGATTTTGGTATGGAACATCGTCTCTCTTATATGCATTGGCATCCACACCATACCGTAGATAAATCACACATATCATTCTCTCTTTAAATATATTACAGTTTGCATCAATGTTATTAGAATTTAGAACCGAACCGGCCATCAAACTGGTCAACCCCCCAAACAGGGAACCTGTCCAGAACCAGAAAACATCGTAGCAAAAAACTCATCAAGCAAATATAGGGCCCTATGGTTGAATATTAGGCTGGCCCGCTCATGTATTAATATTATTTTTTTTCTAAATTTGCGTTTGTAGGTTCCTTGGTTGCATTGTACAGAACTGGACGGTTCTCACCAAAATCCCACAGCCCTTGCTGGAATTTGTCCCTCTTGGCTCAGGCTAAATTGTAGAGTGAAATAAGGAATCAATTGACGCCAGAATTGAGAACAGTATTGAAAGTCATAGGCCTGATACCAGTGATGCAACTATTTCATTCATCTTTTACATAAGAGGGGCCACGTAAATTTTCCAATACAAGGAAGTCTCTGGCTGGGAGAAAATCATGAAGACTAGAAAGAAATATTTTATATGAGGAAACACACTAGCTGAAGTCGGGTTACACAGCACCCAGATTGCTATTCTTAGATGAAGCAAGAAGTGAAGGCTTCATCTAAGAGAACATTTGCATGTAAGAACATGCACTTTCACACTTAATTAACTTCGTGAAAGAAGATGCATTTATCTCAATAGGTGATGACAACTACTAAAGATGAAAAAATATTCATATAGATACTCCAGAGTCTACAGAACATTGTGATATCCCAATTTGGATTTATCTTACTACCCTGCTTTCTTATGCCGATTGATTTGTGTGTTCCCCAGGCAGTCATTTAGTGCACTTTAATGGAAGGGCCGGATATAAAGTTTCTTGTACTGCACTTATTGTACATGTGGTTGTCTGTTTTCCTTCCATCATTACTGTTGATTTCCTAGGAATTCCTTGGAGAATTTAAATGACAGTATGGACTCTGGAATGAACCAAGCCCTGAAAACACTGATATTGGACAGAAGGGAAGGAGGAAATGGGAATATCAAAGAATACTATTGGAGGAGACCTCGTAATTGAAGGAAGCAAGCTAGACATCATGATCATGAGGGAAACCCTTTTGGGGAAACCGTAATAGAAGAAGAGACAGAGTTTTACACACAAGAATGTGGACAGAGAATGCAAACCATTGTTATCTGCACTCCACTGGAATCGGTGGAACCGGCTGGTCCAACCACTTTGATGCCTAAACCAGTCCGACTGGAGGCACAAAACTGGAAAGGGCAAGTTTGGTACTGAACCAGATTTTTTTCACCAAACCAGCTGGTTTTGTATGGAACTGTCCAGTTCTGTACAATGCAACCAAGAAACCTACAAACGCAAATTTATAAAAACAATAATATTAATACATGAGAGGGCCAGCCTAATATTCAACCTTAGGGCCCTACTAATGCTATGTAATCCCACAGCCCTTTCTGGAATCTGTCCCTCTTAGCTCAGGCTAAATTGTAGAGTGAAATAAGGAATCAATTGACGCCAGAATTGAGAACAGTATTGAAAGTCATAGACCTGAAATAGTCAATGCAACTATTTCATTCATCTTTTACATAAGAGGGGCCACATAAATTTTCCAATACAAGGAAGTCTCTGGCTGGGAGAATATCATGAAGACTAGAATGAAATAGTTTATATGAGGATACACACTAGCTGAAATCGGGTTACACAGCACCCAGATTGCTACTCTGTATACCAGGGCAGAGACAACGTAATGAATAAAAATTCAAATCAGAAATTGTCGAGCACAACCAACTGAAACAAAATATCAGCTAAACAGAAGTATTTCTTCAAAACTAGTAACTAAATCTCTGCCAAACTAATTTCACGAGAGAGAATGGACAGAACGTGGCTGCATATCATATATAAAACATAAATAGATGCTCAAAAGCAATTGCCTAGTAATTACAGAAAGATGCTGCGATACTATACTAAGTCTACAAGTTAAAGCATTACTCAGGAGCGTGATAGCCAAAAGTTCCCAGAACACGAGTCGAATGAAGTCGGGCAGCCATGTCAGGAGCTTGATTTGAAAGATTAAAATCAGCAATTTTGGCTGCAAAGTCGTCAAAAAGAAGAACATTGCTAGATCTAATATCACGGTGGATGATATGAGGTTGAGCTTTCTCATGAAGATACTCAAGCCCTTTCGCTGCACCCACAGCAATTTTCACCCTTTGTATCCAGTCAAGAACTGGGCCTGGTTGAGCACCCTGCACTCCTTTCCTTCCTGCGTGGAATAGATGATGAGTTTTCAATAAGCCAAATACTGTCTCTGATATATGGAAGCAAAGAAAGAAAAGAAGTACATAACTAAACTACAAACCATTCATATTGCAGATAAAACATGTACATAAGGAAACAGCAAATTCTAAGAATAGCATTTATACCATGTAAAATGTCATGTAAGGAACCCATAGTTGCAAACTCATAAGCTAAAATGCGTTGACTTGCATCAACGTAATAGCCCACCAATTCAACAACATGCTCATGTTTCAGCCTGGAAACCATTGATACCTACATTTTCAAAGAAAAGGGGTAAAAAAGAAATTTTGATATGCATATAAACAAGTGAAGAACATTCCAAGACTTCAAATATAACAGTTCAAAAAGAAAAAGAAAAAATAGAACGTTGCCCCAAGCTACTGCTATTAGTTAATCAGAACAAATTTATTTAATTATTTAAGTGTATATTCCTAAATTTTCTCTTCATCAGTATACCTGCGCCAGAAAATCAGAATCAGACTCTTGCTGGCTGCTAGTATCCAATTTCTTAATTGCTGCAGCCTTGCCATTGCTTAAAGTCGCATAATAAACCCTTCCATATGATCCTTCTCCAATCAAAGATTTGGGCCCAAAATTATCTGTTGCTTCCTTTAACTCTTCAAGTGACAAACTAGGTGCTTCAATAGGTAAAACCTTCTGTGGAGCACCATTATTCACTGGTTGAGGCTTGGATTCTCCTTGGTTTCCTGAAAGATCACAAAGCGGGTAGCTATTTAGCTTTAACTTCTAATGATTTAAAATCCCTATGAAATATTTTAATCGATGGACAAAAGATTAGATATAACCGGAGCGGTAACCAAACTTTTCATTTATATAATCTCATTAGCATATAATGCAACCCAGACATTAAAATAAACTCTTCAAAAACAAAATGACAATTTATTTGTTTTATATAAATATTAATAAATCAGTCATGAACCTGCAGGAGCATAAATGTTTGTTGAGTTTACTTAATAATCCATGAACCTGGGAAAGCATAAATATTTCATGAGCTTCAAGAAAACCAACACTTTGTTGCATTATATTTTAAACAATAAGCATGTGATAAGCTTGGCACTTTCAGAAGATTACACCCATATCGAGCTTTGCAATGTAACTTGTTAAAGAAGTATTATTTCGTACACAAGCTGACAATAATCAATGGATATCTGCTTCCATACATCAGAAGACAGAACTCCTCAACCACTTGGTTTATTGACAAAACGATTACAAGCAAAAAGCATATGAACGATCCTATCCTTTTAAACATGAGGAGACTGACAAGACAGAAATCCTATCCTTTTAAACATGAGGAGGAGACTGACAAGACAGAAATCCCATTGTATAAAGGGCACCATATCCCAAGATTATAGAGAAATTCACCAAGAAGTTAAATGCTTGATTTCAAATAGCATCCTAGAAGTGATAGCTGAAAGACATCTTTTTCTTTTGTCTCCTGGTGGCAACTTGCTTCAATCTCAGTAACAAGATTGCAAGGCCAAGGCCACCCAAATTTTCAGGCCACCTGCAGTATGACAAGAACCGAGTTAAATCAGCTAACCAAAAGAAGGAATTTCCTGATCACAGGAAAAGCTGCAAGTGTTCAGTGTTATCAGGACTGGACCAAACGAATCTGAACCAGCCGTTCCAACTGTTTTGAGGCAAAATCCCATTCGAACGTGTGACTTCTGGTTCAGTAAAGCTACATAGAACACAGCTAGTGGAGATTTTTTTTTTTTTTGCTAGGCACTTTTACTTAAATTTTGAACATTACCATGAAATGACTCAAGATGTTGGAGAGTGGTTCCAACCTCATTGGAATTCATATGGAGAAAGTAGAATTTTAGATCTCACTCAAAATCTAGCAGACTTAACAGTTTTCCAGGATTTCAAGATTGGGGGGATTGCAATGTTTCCATTGGATTTTGTCATGTATGAAGGTATCGAACTAGCATTTAATCAATACCACCAATCCCTCTATGTACCTTGATGTTAGTGGCATTGTTTGTTGAACTCCTCTATCATGATCCTACTAAAAATGTACACACCACTCAAACAAAATCTTGAATTGACATACTAAGCATTTTATTGATGATGAAGAATCCTAATATAGGATAATATTTTGATGATATGTAGGTATTTGTTGTAGCGTGATTTTTTTTGGATGCTAAGGGCCATCTAGGTTCTTTTTACGTATCTTCGGTCCAAATATGGATTGCACAGAGTGTTATTTTGGTTGTGCACCCTTACATGCTCTATAAATGAGAACTTTTGCTTATTTGTGTATAAATGGTTTGGATTCATATGGATGCACATGAATATGTGTGGTTTTCTTTAAAATTTGAATAATTTAAGTGTTTTTAGTTGAGCAGTTTTTTGGTCCAGTTATTTTACAGGTTTTCATCTGGTTCTGACCGGTTCCCAGTCCAAGGGGTCTACTGGTTCAATGACTGGTCCAGTTCTGATAACATTGCAAGTGCTGCAAAGGGTGTAGAATAGCATAAACTTGGTAAGGGTAGGGGTTTTCTGAGATTAAAAAATGTTGTCTTATGAATTATCAGTGTGCAAACAATGCAGTGTTCTATCTTCGATAAACTATGAAGAAAAGCTAAAGGTCAAAGATGAACTTGACACAAGATTTTTCTCTAGACATTTGGGGCAAAGCTTGATCTGAATAAATGAAAGAACTAAACATAAAGTGCTAAGTCCAGATTGAAAGTGTGCACAGAATTCTAGATGGAAAAAATCTCTAACAAGACTCTCTCGGGAATAAGTTTTGGAAGGGACGTTTATGAGCCTCAAATTTGGGTGAGCAATGGATCAAATAAGAATAAAACTGTTAAAATGGCATGCCAAGGGAATCTATATCGCAGGAAGGTTTGATGTAAACTTAAAAATATTACAGATTCAGCATATCCATAAGTCTTCTAGTTGGAAATCAAATAGAAATATGGGTCAATAGAAAGGATCACAGAAGATTAATTAGTCAGATAGAAAGAAGCAGGAAAGTCCAAGTGATTGTTTGAGAGATTGTTATGTGCATAGGAAGGATGGGCAGTTATGTTTTGAAAGATATGGAGAACAAAGCAGAAGTTGATCAGAGTACCAACAGGACTATTGGCAAGCACAGCTTTCTTTCAGTCTGCATAGATTGATCAAACACCGCAACTTGGGCCACACTAAAACAGAACAACCACCTTGCCGTGACAGACCAGCACAACAGGAACACTCTTTTACAAAAACCCAGCCCTGTCACACAGAAGCTAAAGACAGGCAAAAAGCCACATCACGAATGGAATTGCAACACATTAAAAAGTAGCACTAACTAAAAAATACTTCAACAATTAAGAAAACACATGATAACACTTATGAATCTAGTAATAAGCCACTATAGCATAGATCCATCTTAACTGGAGAATCAAGAGGCATTCAGGACTAAACTGGATCTATGCTAGTTTAATTTTTTTAATTATTTTTGTATTTGAATGATCAGCTCACTCTTTCTTTCTCTTTTTTTTCGTTTTTTTAATAGGTTGGACTTCAATTTTTTTCCAATATAGTTTATTAGCATTCAGATGTATATAACACATCTCTGCCACCCAGGCTATAAGAGCAACTCACTTCTCTCTGCAATTAAAACAAACTGAACAACCATACCATGAAATACAAACGCCATAAACATGAAGGATTTCTCAATTTGTACAACCTACAGTCAAAACAAGCTAATACAGAACTGTGGCCCAGATGATAACGATGTAGGATACAACACAGGAGTTTGATCTCATGAAAGCACAAGGAATAGAGAATATACTAATTTTTATCTAAAACCTCACTAAGGAGATTTATAAGGGTACATGACAAATATATAAAAGAGAAGGATGATCAATTAATCAATCAAGGCAGCTCATAACAGTCAGTCTTGAGTACAGTGACTTAAAATCGAATCTTGATCTTTCACCATGATAACCGTGACCCCACATAATCATGTCACTAGATCTGCAAATCAAAATGCAAAAGGGAATATTGGGCCACTATTTACCCAAGTTTACTTTCATTGTCTACAAACGTGGTTTCCAAGTTGCCCACAAGGAAAGTTCCTATGAAAGTGGCTGAGTGCACATAAAAAATAGGGAGAGCCATATTAAATGTCGTTGAAGAACCATATTAAAATTCAAGGATTATAAATAAGAAGTCATGACTCCTTGCGTAAGCATATATGTTTTCACTATATTATAAAACTAAACCCAAAAAGTTAAAAAGTATTTTTTAACTCAAAGGCAGTAACAAAAAGGTTCAGCCCATGCAGAAAAATGAGGAGCAAGGTCTCCTCCAAGATGGCAAGTCTCTGTCTGGCAATGTGGCTTTAAACCAAGTGATAATCGCTGTCTCCCTGGATATTTCCATTCTGTTTAGCTTGTTCTAAGGTTAGCAAGGACTCAGCCTCAACCTAAAAAGGTCAACAAATCTATATGATCTCAATATGTCAAAAAGAAGTTTCAACTATAGACACTATCATCACCTTAATCATAGGAAGCATCACATACAACAATCAACATATCAAAATCGGCCAAAACAAAATTTACTCCGCACTCATAGATATCAAGATGCCAAGTCAACTTGTTTCCAAAGATATATTGAAAACCGTAATTGAAGAAGTCCTCATCAAATGAGGCACAATACAATCTCAAAGGAAATTAACTTCAAGTGGATTGAGCCCTCCACAATTAAACAATATTGCTCAAGCATTCAAAATATCATCATCTTATTTCCTTATTTAGCACAACTTCCAACAATTCATTAATCGGTGACTAAAGGGCCACATGTCTCACCAACACAGATCTTCTATAGAAAATATACTTTGTTCTCTATTCTCAACGTAATTCTGATTTGGTTACAAGCCTGGCATGTTTGCTTCTGGTGTGAAGACCAAGACTCAATCAATGGATTCAAAGAACTATTATTTAATTGCCAGCAATATACCAACCTCTAAAAGTCTAAATGGTTAATCCCAAGCCATTGACTTTGTATCTTCAATGGAGATCTACATATTCCAAGTTAAATATTCCTAGAAATCTATATTTATTCCTTCACGGATGGTTCAATTTCACTGTCTCTCTTCTTAAACAGTGCCAGGCAGTTATAATTCCAACTGCATCACATTCAAAATAATTTATTCCACATCTCATCAATATTTTATAGCAAATTATTTTCAAAGCGGCTACAATCTGTACACTTTATATGGATCTCAATGTGTTAAAATTGGCAACTAGGGCCAAACTCCACCTTGGACAGCTCAAATGATGAAGAGGTGTAGGATTGAT
Source organism: Pinus taeda (assembly GCA_000404065.3). Lineage (NCBI taxonomy): Eukaryota > Viridiplantae > Streptophyta > Pinopsida > Pinales > Pinaceae > Pinus > Pinus taeda. The sequence continues at coordinate 50,458 of APFE030760142.1, read as the reverse complement.
CTAAAGATCATCTCATTCTGGAACAAATTGTCAAGGTTGGCCAGCAATCTAATGTAGGCTCAGAAGCCCAAAAGTCATGTCTCTTCACCCTCAACGTTGCATATAAATAGGAGCATCTACCTCATTTGGACATTCATCATCACACACATTTTTTTCTCTCCTCATCTGATTGGGTCATACAAATTTCAGGACAGCCTTCTTCTCCTCCACACATGCAAAGGGTTGACTGCATTTTCTGTTTTCCTGCGTCAACCAAGTTGCATCAAGTTTGACCAGCATTGACCAGGCAGCATTTGACCTTGTTTGACTGCGTTTTTCTTGGGAGACTTTCTGTTTGGGCAGGCCACATTCTTTGGCACATATTTCGGGGATTTCCGGGCAGTTTGACCAGCGTTGACCCCAGGCCATTTCACCACAGGTTTGACTGTGTTGACCAAGTTTGACTGATTTCTTCAGGACTGTTTTGGGCTGATTTGGTCTGTTGTTGGAGACCGAATTGACCGGGTTTGACTGAGGTGATTTGGAAAAGTAATCCTGCTGATTTGACTAGCGTTGACTTTCTGGTTAGGGCATCCAATTGACTGCAGTTTGATTGAACAGATTTGACTGTGTTTGGGTATGCGAATTTTGTATATTGTACTCTCTCTCTCTCTGTGCTGAACTTTGGCAAAATAATAAGAAGATTTGATCAAAGGGTTTTCCCCACATTGGAGTTTTCCCCTGGCATCTGCCAAATATTGTGTCCTCTTGTCTTGGTTTGTCTTTTGGTTATTGTTTATGTTCTATCTACATTTACTATCAATGTTTATGTGATTGCTAATCTGGAAATTGATATTGGGATAATAAGAAAAAATTGAAGTAAATTGTTCTTAAGCATAGAACATACCATTGTTATCTAAAATTAACATGGTATCAGCGCTAAGGTGAAGACAAAGCCCAAGCAAGAGTGAAAAGAGCAATCACTGAGATTTGTTGGGCAATGACAAGATTCAATGGCTCCGCATTTTACTTCAAATCTGATGACAAGCTCAATGATATATCTAATTATCATGCCTGTAAGATGTCTCTAGACTTGACTTTGGAAGAGCAAGATGCTATGGACTATGTGCAGGGAAAGAATATTGAACCTCTTTCAAATGCACCGGTTGCCGCAAAGACAAAGTACAAGAAAGGTGAAGCCAAAGCTAAGAAGATTATCAGGGATTTTATTAGTAAGCATTTGGTTGCATACATCTCTGATTTGAACACATCAAGGAGATGGTTGGTTGACATGTTTAGCAATGCAAACCAAGTCCTCTTTCTCAAAAACAAGTTGAAGGACATAAAGAAGGGAAGAAGTGAAGATATCCATCCTACTTCATGAGGATTACCAAGATCAAAAATGATCTTCTTTCAATTGGAGAAGTTATTACTCACAGGGAACTCACTCTCATTGCCCTTGGAGGTCTCCCTCGTGAATGGCATGTGTTCAACACTACTATCCTCAACATGACAAGATTCCAAGTTTTGATGAATTGTTGACTAGATGTACTCAAGAAGAGACAAGAATGATGGAGAGAGATATACCTTCAAATAGGAATGATCCTACTGCATTCTCCGCTCATGCTAAAAAGAAGAACAATGCATATTCGAAGAAGCAATGTCAAGGAAGAACAAGATTCAAAGATGGAAGAAAGGGTAGATGTTTCATTTGTAATAGATTTGGCCACTATTCTAGGGAGTGTCCCAATAGAAGGGATACACCTCGGGATGATGACAACAATTACCACAACAATTTCAGGGGCAACAACAATCAAAGGAATGGCAGATTCAACAACAAAGAAAAAAGGAATGCTCCCACTACATATAATGGAAATGGTCAACCTCATAAAAGATCAAGAAACTCTAGGTATGATGAATCTAATGTTGTAGATGACAAGCAAAAAGAATTTTATCTTATATATGCCCTCTCTACTGCCTTCCCTCCAGATACCTTGAGAAATTGGTTAATTGATAGTGGTGTCTCAAGGCACTTCACTGGGTATAAGGAAGCTCTTTCAAATCTGATAGAAAAGGATACAAATTTCGAAATCATTCTTGGAGACAATGCCACCTATCCCGTGAAAGGAGTTGGGAGTGTTACTTTTCAATTAAATCAAGGTAGCTCCATTTATCTACAAGAAGTACTATATGTACCTGATCTAAAGAAGAACCTGGTATCCATCTCGGCAATGGAAAACAAAGGATTGAAGGTGGCATTCATTGATGGAAAGGTACGTGTTTGGAAAAGAAATTTCAAAGAAGCATTTACTCTTGAATTCAGGGTTGATAGCCTATATCAAGTTGGAGGAAGCCCATTGGGAGCTATGTCTTGCGACACATCTCTTCAATCTGAATTATGGCACCAGAGGTTTGCTCATCTACATTATAAGGCTCTACCTGATGCAAGGAAGATGATGACAGGCATGCCTGAATTTAAAGTAGAACATGAAGGTGTTTATCAGGGATGTGCCGAAGGAAAACATACAAGGGGACCATTCCCCTCAAGTGATAGCAAGACTACTGACATTTTGCAATTGGATCATTATGATCTATCTAGTATGTTGCCCGTGACATCTTTGGGAGGATATTTATATTATGTTATCTTTGTGGATGACTTGTCTCGCAAAACTTGGATTTATTTCTCGAAGAAGAAGGACGAAGTGTTCACATGGTTTCGTTCTTTCAAAGCCTTCGTTGAAAATCAAATAGGAAAGAAGATCAAAATATTGAAGACCAATAATAGAACCGAATATAATCAAATGAATTCAATGACTATTGTAAAGAAGTTGGCATTAAGAGGAAGACTACTACCACATATACTCCCGATCAAAATGGAGTTGTTGAAAGGAAGAATCGTTCCATTATAGAAGCCACTCGTGCTATGCTTCATGATTAAGGTCTTCCGAAGTTCTTATGGGCAAACGCTGCCAATACTACTGTGTATGTTCAAAATAGATGCCATCATCAAGTGTTGAACTCCAAAACTCTCGAAGAAGTTTTCACTGGTAAGAAACCTGATGTTTCTCATTTCAGAATTTTTGGTAGCCTCGTGTATTTTCATGTGCCAAAAAAAAAGAGAAGCAAAGTGGATGCATCTAGGAAGAAAGGAACATTTGTGGGATACAGTGAAACTTCTAAGGCATATAGAATCTATGTGCCTGGTCAAAGAGAAGTGGAGATAAGTCATGATGTTACCTTCGATGAAGATGTCGCCCTTGGGAAGATTAGGAACCTTCCTATTCCAAGGAAGGATAAAGAGGCAGACATAGGAAACCAGGGAAAACCGCAGGATGAGCCGATGCTCGATGTCGAAGGACCAATGGATCCCATTGATCCACCTCCTCATGAGCCCTCCTCCTCAAAAAGGAGACCCTCATGGCTTAGGGAAACTCTCGAAGATGCTGAGAGACATTTTGCACCAAGAAGAACTTTTTGTAAAAGTAAGAAGCCGAATAAGTACCAAGGATGCTTAACTGCCATGAGCACCATCATTCAAACTGGACCTTGCACATTCGAAGACGCTGTGAAGCAACAAGACTGGAAGGATGCTATGAACAAAGAGTATGAGTCGATTATGAAAAATGATGTCTGGGATGTGGTCCCTAGACCCAAAGACAAATATGTTGTCACCTTGAAATGGCTCTACAAGATCAAGCATGGAGCTGATGGAAGTGTTGAAAAGTTCAATGCCAAGTTTGTTGCTTGAGGCTTCTCTCAAAAGGAAGGTGTGGACTATGATGAAATATTTGCACCAGTTGCCCGATATACCACCATCCATTGGATTATAGCCCTTGTTGCCTCGCAAAGATGGAACCTACACCAGATGGATGTCAAAACCGCCTTCTTGCATGGTTCACTTAAGGAGGAAGTCTATGTTGAACCCAAGGGGTTCGAAGTTCAAGATCATAAGACACATGTATGCTGGTTGAAGAAAGCCCTCTATGGGTTGAAGCGAGCTCCCCCGGGCTTGGTACGAGACGATCGACAGTTATCTGATGACGCTGGGATTTGCAAGAAGTGAAGCTGATCTGAACCTTTACTTTAAGGTTGAGAATGATAGACCTCTCATCTTGGTACTTTATGTGGACGATCTCTTTTTGACAAGTGCAGACCCTTTAATTCATTAATGCAAGAGGGAGTTGGCTTCCGAGTTCGAGATGAAGGACCTAGGACTAATGCATCATTTCCTGGGATTGGAGGTCTGGCAAAAGCCAAGTGAGATTTTCCTTTCTCAAGGAAAATACATTGTGAAGCTACTTGAAAGAGTTGGGATGGTGGATTGCAAGTCCGTGACTACTTCGATGGAACTTAACTTCAAAAAGTTATGCGAAAGTGTTGTTGGGCCCGATTTGGGAAACCCTTCTGAGTATCGTCAACTTGTGGGGGCCCTGATGTTCTTGGTGAACTCTCATTCAGACATAAGCTTTGCAATGAATACGTTGAGTCAATTTGTGGTCAAGCCTCATAACATGCATTGGATTGCTGCCAAGAATCTTCTCAGATATCTTCGAGGCACAATCACCTATGGACTAAGATACACTGTCGAGAATGTGAGGCTCCATGGTTATTCTGATGTTGACTGGGCTGGAAACGTGGTGGATCGTAAGAGCACATCAGGATGTTGCTTCTCACTAGGTTCTGCTTCGATATCCTGGATGAGCAGGAAGCAGAAATCAGTTGCTTTGAGCACCGCCGAGGCCGAATATATTGTTGCTAGTATGGCCTCTTGTGAAGTTGTTTGGTTGAGGAAGCTCTTTAGTGAGTTGTTTGGACATGTGTTGGATACCATTGTGATCTTCTGCAACAACCAGAGTGGGATTCTTCTTCTTTTTGAGAATCCCGTGTTTCTTGACCGCTCCAAGCATATTGATAAAGTACCACTTTATCCAGGATATGGTACACCAGGGAACAATAAGGCTCCATCACATTGGGACTGATGATCAGGTCACAGATATTCTTACGAAGCCCCTGGGGAAGGTCAAATTCTTAACCTTTCGTGAACGACTTGGGGTCGTGGAGAGACCCTCTTATGACGGTTCTGTTTGAGTTGGACATTGAGCTCTAAGAGCTCCGAGAGGCTTGGGGTACTTCTTGGAGTGATGAACAACCATAGGGTGAGTGGTTCACCTTCCCCTAGAGCTGTGTTGTGTACAAGGTGAGCGGTTTACCTTCCCTTTTGATACCCCATGATGGTTGATATATGCATAGGATGAGTGGCTCACCTTCTCCTATGGCATATGAGCAGGATGAGTGGTTCACCTTTTCCTGTCGATACATCCTACCCATGCAGTCTATGACTCATGGGAAGTACCTTTCATCTGGCCAATGAGTTGGGAAATGAGGATAGGGACCATAGTACTACCAATGAATGCATCATGTACTACCGAATTCCCTATGCTAAGATGTTTGATATTGATCTGGGATCAATGGAGACTGACTTCTAGTCAGTGGAGAGTGGTATGATACACTCTTGATCAATTCTTTTTTATTATTTCTTCATGGTTCAACAAAGCAGAGTAGAGCAAGGATGTCAGAGATGGTATAGATTGTCAGATGGTTTAGCAGGTGGATTTCTCCCTAGTTGAGAGGCATTGTTAAAATTGGCAACTAGGGCCAAACTCCACCTTGGACAACTCATATGATGGAAATGATATTTTTGTTGGATTCCTCTTTGTCAAGGTTGGCCAACAATCTAATGTAGGCTAAAAATCCCAAAAGTCATGTCTCTTCACCCTCAACATTGCATATAAATAGAAGGAGCATCTACCTCACTTGGACATTCATCATCACATACATATCTCTCTCTCTTCATCTGATTGGGTCGTACAAATTTCAAGACAGCCTTCTTCTCCTCCACACGTGCAAAGCAGTTACTGCGTTTTCTGTTTTCTTGCATTGTCCAAGTTGCAACAAGTTTGACTAGCATTGACCGGGCAGTATTTGAACATGTTTGACTGCATTTTCTTGGGAGAATTTCTGTTTGGGCAAACTGCATTCTTTGGCACAGATTTCTGGGCAGTTTGACCAGCATTGACTGCAAGTTTGACTGTGCATTGACCAAGTTTGACTGATTTCTTCAGGATTATTTGGGCTGATTTAGGCTGTTGTTGGGGGTCGAATTGACTGGGTTTGACCGAGCTAATTTGGAAGAGTAATTCTGTTGATTTGATCAGTGTTTACTTTCTGGTTAGGGCATCATGTTGACTGCAGTTTGACTGGACAGATTTGACTGTGTTTGGGTAAGTGAATTTTTCATATTGTACTCTCTCTCTCCGCTGAACTTTTAAAGAATAATAAGAAGATTTGATCAAAGGGTTTTCCCCACATTGGGGTTTTTCCCTAGGATCCACCAAATATTGTGTCCTCTTGTCTTGGCTTGTCTTCTGGTTATTGTTTACGTTCTATCCACATTTACTATCAATGTTTATGTGATTGCTAATCTGGAAATTGATATTGGACTAATAAGAAAAATTGAAGTAAATTGCTCTTAAGCATAAGAACATACCATTGTTATCTAAAATTAACACAATGCCACTAAGAAAACAACAAAAATAAACACACCAAAAATGCCTGGAATTAAAGACTTATTTGCAATGGAAACCAGTCTGATCTCTGAGCAATCTTAAGACAAATGCCATGCATCTCTTATAGAAAGTTTACAAATTATTCCAGATATCATCTTCCATCTTTTCCAACTAATGATTATGGCATAGACCTTGCAATTGACTTATTTGATGTAGTGATCAAACAATGAGATCCTTGAACTAGTCGGCTGCATGTCCAAAATCCCATTTTCAGTGGAATATAAAAGCAGACCACTTACTATTTCAATCCTATACCCTAATTTTTCAAGATATATTTGAATAGCTGTCGTTTTAAATATGCCACATTCTTGTGCTAAGTTATAAACAAAATTTAAAAATAAGATTTTTGATTCATGTCCACATAAATCATCCCAGTGCCACCCCCTTTCTTAATGAATTAATAGTAAATATTATTTGAAACTGCCTAAGTTACGGATCCACTGGTCGAGGGTTCAGGATCCATGGATCTGTGTATCCAATCCGGATACGGCTAGAACCGGCAAAAATATGCCTGATTGGAGGATCCATGAAAATCGGAAACGTATCCCAACACCCAGAAACAGATCCCGATGACAGAGCCAGATCCTTCAAAAAAAAGCGACGGATTTCAAAAATTAAAAACCAGTTTTTACAATTTAGGTTTTGTCTTGTCTTTATGCTTTGTCTTGGTCGGCCACAACAGCAAAACAGTGAAGCAGCAGTGAAGAGGCAGCAGAGGAGGCAGCGGCGGTTTGTAACTTGGCCGCAACGGTGTCTGTAACTTGGCCGCAGCAGTTTCATCCTTAAGCACTAACACTTGGCCGCTAATCCTTATACAAGTAATAGAAAGGCTCATTCTAGCAAAGTGTTGTTTTGACAATTTCTGTTTATATATTAATAATTAACGAAACGCAATCATTTTAAAATGAGAAGCCATACTAGCAAAGTGTTGTTTTGACAATTTCTGTTTATATATTAATAATTAACGAAACGCAATCATTTTAAAATGAGAAGCCATATGTTTTAACAACTTTTGTTATGTGCTGGTGAGATGAAAAATCATTTTGAAATAAAATCTCTTTTCACATCAACAAAGTGAAGTGTTCACAGCATTTATGTATGTATATGTGGTGATCGAAACAAATTGGATTTTGAAAGACCTTCTTTTTACATATTATATAATTTTGATATGTAATATGAAACAGTCGTCATCCTTATATAATTGATGGTAAAAATAATTTTTCAAGGTTTTCCATGGAGTATTAAGTATTGTATTCTTTTATAATTTTTTGTATTTGATTCAATTTAAATTTTGATGAAAAAGGGGAGAATTTTAATTTGTTAATTTTATATAATAAGTAATAGAAAGGCTCAACTTCAAGCATGGAAGATCAGCACTGAAACCAGGTAACAAACAAACAAAAGGAGTCAGTCGGATTGATGCCTTTGACGGGCGATCAGAATCTTTCTTTTTTTCTTGTCAGGTCAAGCTTAAAAAGCTTGTTCGGTTTGACTCGTGACCACTGACAGGCACTGTTTGAGCACAGTGACAGGCAGGCTAAATGGTTTCAGTTCTAAATGTTGTGATTTACAATTATATTTGATTTTTGAACTCTAAAAGTGTTTTTTTTAATTAAAAAATATTATTACATTTTTTCAATTGTACTTGAAGTATCCTTGCCGTATCTGGATCCTGGATTTTCAAAAAACTAGCGAATCCAGATCTGTATCCGTATCCGAAACCTGGTAAGTTAGGAAAATGCTTCTCCTCCCTTGCAAAATGAAAATGTTGGGCTTGCGAAGGGAGTGAGGACCTTGAAAAGTATAGCATGAGAAGAAGGGCAAGAGATTTTTTTCTTTTTCTCTTTTTTTTGTCGGCGGGGAGGGGGAGAGCAGTTGGGAATCATTGGGCCCTACAGGGGATACCAAAAGGTCTCCCATCTCTAGGACATTTCCAAGGCAGGTTCCTATACGTGGAAAGTTGGAGATACAAGGAACAGGTCCTAGACCCCAGGGACACATCCCCTATGAGTGAAACCCTGGAATAATGGCAAGATTAAGATTTAATGATAATAATTAGTCCATGAGTCCTGTGTCATTTGTAACAATCTGACATGCAATTAAACCATGAGATGAGAAAAACTAAAAAAAAAAGGGAAAAGACCAATAACTATAACAAGTATCTCAATGCAAACAGATATTCTCGAACAGAATAAAAAATCATTAAGGAAAAAAGTGTTTAATGTGAATGTCATGAAAGCATTAACATCTGCCATCTTGAATGTTTCAAAATGGATCTACAGATGGACACCCATGCTTTTTTTTTCAAAACAAAAAAACAAACTCTTTCATTGATAATGAAAGATAGTTACATTTACGAAGTTCTGTGAAGCGACATTGGCCCCAAATTGCCTCAAAGGACTGTGAAAACATGGCTGAAAGCAACCATATAGGAACATAAAAACAGATCAAAGCAACGACAAAATAACAAAACAGCCAATAAAACAACTATAAAAAAACTTTGAACCATGAAATACCCTACATCATACACTGGGGTCCGAGAGATGGAACCTGCAGATAATCACTCCAAAAAAACATATGCTCAGGTGGAAAAACATACCGAGCCTGCGTCAAAAGGGAAAAGCCCTCAAGCTGATGATAGAGCCATTGACCAGGTAGTCAAAACATATATGCTTACAAAATCAGTCACATACTAACCCTATCAATTCACCTTCCCTGATTCAAATTTTAGCCCTGTTATAACAAAATCTAGCACCCAAAGTGATGTAAAGTTGTAAGCATCAAGGGGCTAGCATTGTGCAACGCAAGAAGGCTATCCAAGAGCAGGACCCCCTAGCAAATGTTCCACCAGATGTCTTGGCCCTTACTAAGTCAAAAGTTTACTACGAGGAGCTAGCTTTTGCACTATTGGCACTAACCTATGGATTATATGGCAGCCAGGCAGATTTGAAACTAGGCATCACCCAAGTAACCTTTGGCCAACTACAAATTTCTCTAGATTTCAAAAAAAAAAAAATATATAAACTTCACAAAGGCAACCCGCTGTCACCATGATAACTCTTTCCTCGCATTGTCGGTTGGCTCTTCTCCAACTCAAGGGTGGCTTCCCTAAAAGGTTGGAATACTAAGGCTATAAAGTGGAGGCACAAGGTGATTTTGAAGTGTGAGCCTTAACAAAACAATGTTGGTGTAGCATATGAAATGAGAAAACGAATGGGTGTGAGAACAAAAAGATGAAAGAAAACCCCAAATCCAAGTGCCTAATCACACCATGGGCTAATAGAGTCAAGGAAGCATAGATCAAATAGGGCAAGTGCATGAAAATATAAAGCAATCAGGCTGCCATGCTAAAAATTGTCCTTGAAAAGCTAAGGGTGCCATTTAAATTTTGGCATGAAGGTGATGCCATATCAAGCTACCAGCAATTGGGTTTATTAGGTGTAGGCTTAACATGACAACAACTATAAGAGGGATTATCTCTTCACATTACAATGTCCAAATGAAACATGGTTCACCACAAGGCCTTCATCACAACAAAACAAGGTTCCCTGCAATTAATATCAGCACATGAAAAATAAATTACGCACATGAAATATTCATGTAAACAAGAAATTATATGTCCAATCTCCAAGCATGTGATGTACAAATGAATTTCAACAAGAGAGTTCCTCAATCCCCAAAGACCTAACAACCATTACAATGGATAAGCTCCTCTTTATAAAGGAAGTCTCTGTTGAGAAATGTAACTAGTTTTGGTCTTCATAATTGTTGTACTCATTTAAATATGTATCCTATGTAACAAACAAGAAAAAGGAAAGGAAATTATTATTATTAAAGCATGGGTTTCATGCTTATTATTGATGGTCTTTTAGGTAAAAGCATGTTCTTCATGCTTGTACGGTTTGTTAGGTCTTAGGATTTATTGTCATGAATCAAAAGAGTCAACAACATGTTCATAAGACCCTTTTGGGCAATCTGTAATTGTAAAAAGAATTAATTTTGAGTCTCCAAGAGTACAAGTCAGCCCTAGGATCATCAAGTCGGCCTAAAGGAGGGAATTTGACCCCTTGAGAAGGCTACATAAAGGAGCAGTTTGACCTCATTTGGAGACACACACACTAACAAGTTCGATCTTCAAGAAAGAGTTTGATCTATAGTTGGGTAGCTGCAAGAAGGAGAGCGAAGGTCAACAAGAAGGAAGGAGAGCGAAGGTCAACAAGAAGGAAGGAGGGCGAATTTTCTTCGTTTTTGGGCTCTATCTCTCTCACACATGCGAAAATATAGGGTTTATGGGTTGCAAGAAGAGGCTGAAATTGCAGGGTCAAGTTGTAGTAAGACGAAGTGCAGAAACTTTTAGCCGGGAAAAAGGAAACTCTATCTAAACCTCGCTGACCTTAGGAAGACTTGTCTTGCTCTTGGAAGGTCCCAAAAGGAGGTTGTATTAGGGTTTCTTCAGGAGTTGCAAGGTCGAAGTTGCAGGTCGAGTAGCAATATTGTCACTGGCAAATCAAAGTTGCAGTGTGAAGCAGTTTTGTGCAAATTCAATAAAGGACTTCAGACAAGGCTGACTTGGTACTGGGAGAAGGACTTGGTCTAGTGATTTGGTCTTTGTATCTCATTTGAAGCAGATTCTAAGAAGAGAAGAGTTTCTAGGTTTTCACCTTAGAGGGGTTTTTCCGACTGAGAGCCTGTATCTGTGTCCTCTTTTGTTGTTGTTGTTTCTTGATAGTGTTTGATGAAAAGATCCAACTGAAGAACATAAATAAGATAACTAAGATTCACAAGCAAGTATCAAGGTTAAAGAAAATAAGTATAATAAGTTGCCATTTTACATTTTCTAACATGCTATCAGAGCTAATGTGAGAAAGGAAGGCAATTGGAAGGACACAAGGAGGATTCACTTGTCAAGGGAAAGGATTCTTTCAATTATATCTTGAAAGAATTTAGTTGAAGACTCATTGATAGAAGACTTTTGATCTAGGGTTTCTACATTGAAGAAGATCAAGGACTACATCAATCTCGCAAGAAGGGTGTTGATCTTGAAGAGTAAGTCTACTTGGAAGGCCTCAATCTCAGAATATGTTGGAAGTATCCTAGGGAATATCTTTCAAGAAACTCCCTTCAAGGATATTTAAGGCATCAAGTAGGTTAGGACATCTTCAAAAGAAAAATCTTGGTATTCAAGTATCATAGTATTACATAATGGTTGAATCTTCAATTCATGTAAAGTTCTTTCTGTAAGGAGAGCAATAAGCTCATTGGGGCATTAAATTATCTATAGCATGGAAGAAGAGGATTGACTTGATATTGACAGAACAAGAAGTGATGGAATATGTCACTGGGCAAATTACTGAACCTAGAAAAGAAAAGACACAAGAACTAGCAAAGTACAAGAAAGGGGAAGTAAGGGCACAAAGAATCATAATTGAATCAATCAAGAATTCTCTTGTTCCTTTTGTGGCAAATTCGAAGACTTCCAAAGCAATGTATGACAAGCTAGTGACTTTGTACTTTGTAAGTACAACAGGTCAAAAGATGTCTTTGCAAAACAAGCTATATAGAATGAAGAAATCAAAGGATGAGGATATGGCATCCTTCCTCATGAGAGTCTCTCAGTTAAGAGACCATTTGCAAGGACTTGGGGAACCGATTACTTATTCATAAGTAACCATATGTGTTCTAAATGCATTACCACCAAAATGGAGCAACTTCGCAACAAGTATCTACTCCAAGAAAGATTAAACTCCCTTTGATGAGTTGTGGGCATAATGCATTCTAGAAGAGTCAAGAATCAAGGTCAAGGATGACACTAGGTCTGATGAGCAATCTCAAGCCTTTCTATCACGAGTCAAGAAGATGAAGAAGGGAAAGTTTGGCAAGTCCAAGAAGAAAGATATGTTCAAGATTCAATGCTTCAAGTGCCACAATTTTGGACATTACAAGAGGGACTATCCAAATCAACAAAACAATAAGAGAAAGTTTAAGAGTGAAGCTCATGTAGCCAAAGCAGTGGGAGAACCTAGGAAGAAAGTAAAGAAGGAAGAAGTGAAGGATCTTTACTACTAAAAGAAGGTTCACTATCTTCTTGGTTCTTTGTGAATATTCTCTTTTAAATTATATGTTTTGCATAAGCATCATGGGATAGAAGTATAAGATGATAGCATGTTTTAAATTTAAGTTGCTTAGTAGAGAACATCTAGGATGGAACATTCATCTAGATATTATCTAGCATTATGTTAAAGGTTTTCATCTTGCTTAAATGGATCATTATGATCCAAGAAGGACCATCATCTTGGAAAGTCCTTGGGAAAAGCATCATGATTCATGATAGGAATAGTATATATTCTATGTAATGTGGAAACATGCTGGTAAAAAGGGATGAAGGATTGCAATGGGTCGGGATATAAAATTTCTCTGAAACATATGGATAGCTAGATGATTGGATGAAAGCATGGGAATGCATGTTGTAATGAAAACTTTGGATAAGATTCATGTGTATGAGAATCTTGTGAAATAAAGTTGGTTAGAAAAATATATGCTTAAGTATTTATGATGCTGGAAAAGAATAGAACTTACTTAAGGATGTACAAAAGATTAGGACTTTCTCTAGAATATGTATTTGATATTGATTAACATCTAGTATAATCTCTGAAAAAAAAAAGTTGTAACTTGGTAATCAAATTCGACCCTTGGGCACTCTGATGCAAGAAGGAAAATTCAAGTGCAGATGGTCGATGAGGATGTTGATGGAACAAGAAAGTCAACATGATGAGGTACGTCTATTTCATTTTGGTTTGGTTATCTGGTTAACATATTATTTTGCTACATGGTAGAATTTGGAGGTGCCAGGAATACATTATGACAATTGAGGCAAGGTCAACTGTATGGATGAAAAGTATAGAGGGAAACTCAATATCTGATACCTAGCAACTATGAAGTCGAGATGAGTCCATCTTGGAATTAAAGAGGTAGTTGTAGGAGAAGATAACCTGAAGGTCAAGAAAATCACTTTCATAAAGAAAACCATGATCAAGAAGTTTGGGAAGGCTTAATACAATGCCTTCATGTCAAAAATGGAAAGTGATGAGCAAGAAAGATGACCTTTCACAAGAACGAAGAGTGGAGATGGTTCCATGATATCTCGAAAAGAAGCAGGCTCGATGCAAGAGATGCAAAGGAAAAGAGGGAGCCATGTAAACTAGTAGCGGATACTCTAATGAAGACAAGTTGTAAATCTTATGGTGTTGACTTCTCAAATAGAAAGGAAGTCTAGAATCTCCTTTGGTTTTGAAAAGGAGCAAAAGGAGTCTCCTTAAATAGGAGCTGGGATCTATTCTCAAGTTTAAAGAAGAGTAGGGATGTCCCCTCTGGTTGAGAGGGAGAGTAGGGATGTCCTCTCTGGTTGAGAGGGAGTGATGGAGAAGATCATGTGTGCATTCTTCTCTTCAGGTGATGAAGAGAGAATGACGGAGGGTTGGATAAGCATTTGTGATTTCCTTGAGGCTATAGCTTCCAAGAAAGGGAAGGGGCCGACACTCTTTGAGAATAGGGCAAGAATCCAAGAGAAGAGTTGTCGAAGAGGACCGATATTCTATGAGGACTCAAGTATGGAGATCCAAGATAAGAATAGTCCTAAAAGGACATACCTTATGGACATCCAGAAGGGGAATGTACCTTAGAGAGGTAGTGTGGTATCACACATAAAGCCTCCCAACATAATGCTCTTGATCAAAGAAGAGCTTGTCTAGTTAGGCCTCAAGGACAATGCTAGTCATAATGATGATGCTTACAATATGGCTTATCAATCTGACTCTTTTTAGAGCTCTTCAATTTGAGATATGATGTTGTACTAGTTATGCAATTATGAATACCTCCCTAGTTAAGAGGGAGTGTTGAGAAATGTAACTAGTTTTGGTCTTCATAAATGTTGTAATCGTTTTCTATATGTATCCTATGTAACAATTTACAAACAAGAAAAAGAAAAGGAAATTAATATTATTAAAACATGGGTTTCATGCTCATTATTGATGGTATTTTAGGTAAAAGCATGCTCTTCGTGCTTGTAGGGTTTGTTAGGTCTTAGGACTTATTATCATGAAAGAGTCAACATCATGTTCATAAGATCCTTCCAAGCAATTTGTAATTGTAAAAAGAATTATTTTTTAGTCTAGAAAGTCTTGGAATCTCCAAGAGTACAATTCATCCCTAGGATCATCAAGTCGGCCAAAAGGAGGGAATTCGACCCCTTGAGAAGGCTATGTAAAGGAGCAGTTCAACCTCAGTTGGAGAGAGACACACTCACAAGTTTGATCTTCGAGAAAGAGTTTGATCTATAGCTAGGTAGCTACAAGGACAGTGAAGGTCAACAAAAAGAAAGAAGGATGAATTTTCTTGGGTTTTAGGCTTTATCTCTCTCACACGTGCGAAAATCTAGGGTTTTTGGGTTGCAAGAAGAGGCTGAAATTGCAAGGTCGAATTGCAGTAGGATGAAGCGCAGAAACTTGTAGCTAGGAAGAAGGAAACTCTATCTAGACCTCGTTGACCTTAGGAAGAGTTGTCTTGCTCTTGGAAGGTCCCAGAAGGAGGTTGTATTAGGGTTTCTTTGGTAGCTACAAGGTCGAAGTTGCAAGTCGAGTAGCAATATTGTAGTTGGCAGATCAAAGTTGTAGTGTGAAATAGTTTTGTGCAGATTCAAAAAAGGACTTTAAGCGGGGTTGACATGGTACTGGGAGAAGGACTTGGTCTGGGGATTGGGTCTTTGTATCTCATTTGAAGCAAATTCTAACAAGAGATTAGTTTCCTAGTTTTCACCTTGGAGGGGTTTTTCCCCAGCTGAGATCCTATATTTGTGTCCTCTTTTGTTGTTGTTGTTTCTTCATATTGTTTGATGAAAAGATCTAACTAAAGAACATAAAGAAGATAACTAAGATTCACAAGCAAGTATCAAGGTTAAAGAAAATAAGTATAATACGCTGCCATTTTACATTTTCTAATAGTCTCTTCTCTCATACACTAAACAAACACATTTGCTAACTAACTCCATGAGAAGTCAAAGAAATGATAAAAAAATTATAGTAGTTAGATCCCTCCTCAATCCACAACTGACCATGTTAGAATAAGTGGGCACAAGCTTCTCAAAGAGAACTTGCCCTCATGCAAAAATAAGAAAAAGATTACATCAAAAGTCTCTAAGGGAGGGCATATAACTAAAAGTAGGCATGATAACTATGTCAAAAAGTAAGATGTCCACACAAAATTCACCCTCCTACAATGAATGCATGCAAAATGTAATAAAATAATGTTTAACCTAGGAGCATGTGCCAAAGGGTCCACCTAGGGACGCTCACAAACTACACCCTCCAAGGTGCATAAGAAATGAAACAATAAAATAGTCCTCCTAGGTGAATACTCCATAACCAACCTCGAAAAATAGCAATTTGTCCACCAAATGCGTGTAAACTATCCACATGTGTGAATCTGAAGGCAACCCACACAATGGATGAATGTGCAATATACCAAGTAGATATGAGTATTTGTTAAAATTGGCAACTAGGGCCAAACTCCATGTGGGTCATCTTATTTACAACAGCTGATATTTTTCTTAGATCCCTCTCATCGAAAGATGTAGGATTGATCTAAAGATCATCTGATTCTGATAAGTATTCATGGAGCTATGAATTTATTTGTGTTATGGAACAATTCATCAAGGTCGGCCAGCGACCAAATAAACCCCACATGTGCTCAACGTTTTAGTATAAAAGAAGATGACTTGAGAGTCATTTCACACTCAACTCTCTCTTGATTTCTCTCCACTCGTTTTGGGTCTTAGTGGAAGAGAGATATAGGAGGAGGATGCCCTAGTCGCGATCTACCCTAGGACGCAGTCGAGTGAGAAGCCCTAACACAGTCAAGTTTATGGGCTACAGTGAGGGTTTGTTGTAGGTGACAGCGTGTTAAGAAAGGGTTGTTTGAGGGTAAGTCAAGGGTTGTTCCAAGTGCGTATTGTTGGGCAGATTAGGCCGAGGAACAGCTATGTGGACAGCGGAGTCTTACCCGCAGCATGAAGGGTCAAAGGGACAGCATGTAGGCTGCCCTAAACAACGTGAAGGGCTGTGTGGACAACGGAGTCTTAGCCGCAATATAAGGGGTCAAAGGAACAGCATGAAGGTTGCCCTAGACAACGTGAAGGGGCTATAGACACAGCGTGGCTTTAGCCACAGTATGAAGGACCAAAAGGATAGTATGGAGGCTGCCCTAGACAACGTGAAGGGGTTGGAGGGACAGCATGGCCTTAGCTGCAGTTAAACAAAGCCAAAAGGAATAGTGTAGGTGTGGAGGGTTATTCCCTTGGAGAACCGCAGTCTTTAGAAGGTTGGTTTGCTTATTTGTATGGAGGATAAGGGTTGTAGGGTGATGCCCTAATCAGTGATGCAGTGCAGTAGTGCAGCTTGGTGAAACAACACATGGCAGCAAGGGTACATGGTGCTGCTCAGCAGTAAGGCGACTAGTACAACAGTGCTAAGACTACATGATGTTGCTAACTAGTGCAGCAAAGTAAATGGGACTGTTGGGCTACATGGTGCTGCCAAGATGCAAGGGACAACAGGTGACTTAGTGTTGCAAAGATGAATGGAACAGCTAGACAATGGAGCTTGGTGGAGCCACAATACAAGGGAAGCAAGGCTACACAGTGCTGCTATAAACACATGGACAGCAGCAAGGTATGCTAAGACATATGGGACAACTGCAAGGTATGGCAAGGCAAAGTGGGACAACAACTGTGACATCGCAGAAGGCACATGGTACAGCAACAAGCATGGACAGCATGGACAGCAGTGGCAAGTATGGTGTTGCAAGCACATGAGAAATGTTGTATGACAACATGGTTCAACAATGGCACATGAGACATGTTGTGTGACAACATGGTTCAACAATGGCACATGGGATAGCAGTGCAGCATAAGGTGCAGCAGTATGATGTGTATAGCATGGTCATGAGGTTCAGCATTGTGATGATGGGTGTAGCATGGTGCAGCCCGGTGAGGTGCAGCATGATGACAAGATGCATCACAATGATAGATGAAGGAGTCACCTTTGGAGAATCAGTAAGCAGCATGTCTTCAACTGATCTCATGTATCATCTTCTTAGAGATGATCTATGCTCTTATTTAGATAAGTCAAATTCTTGACTTCTGTTGTAAATGTATTATCTCTCTCTCTGTGCTGAACTATTGAAGAACATATAAGAAGAATTGATCAAGGGTTTCCCCACATTGGGGTTTGTCCTTGGCTAGCGCCACATCTTGTGTCCTCTTGTCTTGGCTTGTCTTCTGCGATTTATGTTTATGTTCTATCTGTAGTTTACTTTAATGTTGATGTGATTGCTAATCTGGAAAAGATATTGAGCTAACTGTGAAAATTGAAATAAATTGCTCTAAGCATAGAACATACCTAAAATTAACAGTATTCCAAAATTGCAAGTGGGCAATATGCCAATATCCAACAAGACAAATCCAAGGAGATAAGGGCAAATTAGGGTCTTGACCGTACCAAAACTCCATGAAATAATAAAATATATACCTCCAGCAATAGAAGATGTGTCTCCACAAGTGCACCCTCCAAGGATATGCTCTAAATGTGGTAATAAGACCAAGCAAGAACATGCAAAAGCCACAATGTGTGGCCCTCCAAGTGTGCCATGCACCTCCCAATTAAGGTTCCTCCATAAACACCTCACATAAAATAATATATATGCCAAGTCAAAAGAGATGAGGGCACTCTCCAATGAGGGTCAAAAGATGACAAGTGTAGCCAAGATATCCATGCAATAAAGATGAGAGAGCACCTACAAAGAGGTGTACCCTAGAAAATTGTGCCATGTAACTACCTCAAACCACCCAATAAATAAAGAAATATCATCGTGTGAAGTGCACCTTGGGAAGAAGTGTCAAGGCAATTAGAACTCGTCAATACCATGCCAAAACCCATGTGCCATTTCCCAAATACCATCAATGAATAGTGCACCCTAGGAGAATGTGCCAACCTCTCCAACAATAAAATAATCATGAAAGCCTTGGAAACTATGACCAAGAGAGGAGCACTCCAAAATAGAACTTCAAATAACCTCCAAATAACTCCTTCAAGTGTGAACAGCTACCAATTGAAGTAGGACACTCAATCCATTAACTTCCAAGACAATCAAATGGACTAATTTAACTATTGAAAGGTTAAATCAACCTTAACATGTGTGTGCAAATTTTAATGCTCAAAATAAACCATAGTCCAACATCCAAATAGTCACCAACTCATAAAATCAACATGAACATGTGTGCCAATAGAGGGAGTGCACTCCAACAAGCATTGTACCATGGCAACTTAATGTACCTGGTAGCAAAGGACACCACGATAACAACACAATGACAAAATAGAAGCTCCACATAGGTTTGAACCAAGGGTGCACCACCAAAGGAATATAATCAAATAAAACCTTATCAAACCTTAGAAAAAAGGCTTGATCATCGAAGATGCGTGTAGTGAGGCAGGCCCCTCCACTCTAACTCAAACCTAGGATAGAGTACATCCACAAGGTCACAATCAAGTATGTCTCCACCACACATCAACACAAAAGGACCATGTGGAAGACCCCCTCCTAGTGACAAAAATAATATAACATCACCATGCAAAAGTCACTAGGGAACTCCAACAACGTTATGAAACAACTATCCCCCAACAACATCATCTAACCCCTTGGTCAGCTAGACCCATCATCCATAACAAGATGTAGCACATCCAAGATAAGCAAGCACACCCAAATCCACACAATAATGAGGTAGCATGCTCCAAGATACCAGCAAATATGTTGTTGACCTAGGTTGTCATTAATGTCAATATGGCAATATTCTAGATACTAGATGATGATATGAAGCCAAGGGGAAGCAGAGCAGATCCATGAAGAGACAGGAGCAAGGCCATCAGGATAGCCAATCCATAAGCAAGAGTCTATTAACAGAGAAGTTAACAAAGGAGTCATATCAAAGCATATTGTAGAATATCAGAGCAAGAGAGGTATATTGCAGAATATCAGAGCAAGAGAGGCATATCGGAAAAGGCAAGAGTATGAAGGTATCCAGGAAGAGCTTTGAAAGACATTGCCAAGCCAGAGGAGCCACATTGGAGCAAGAGGAGCAAACAGAGGAAATAGAGGAGCAAACAAAGCACATAGAGTAGCAAGAGGAGCAAACAGAGGAAATAGAGGAGCAAACAAAGCACACAGAGTAGCAAGAGGAGAAAACAGAGCTATCGGAGCAAGAGGACCCATATCGAAGAAGCATTGCATGTAATACATGCCCAAGAAGAACCAAGAGGAGCTACAGGAGGAGCCATATATATATATATAAATATATATATATATATATACCAAAACAGAGCCATTGGAGCCATCGGAGAGCATATTGGATGAGCAAGGCAAGACATATATACGCATGCATTTAACAGCTATCGGAGCTATCGGAGCAAGAATGCCAAAGGAATACACCTATTGAGAGCATTATATATATATATTATATATATATAATATATATATATATAGGCTATATACACTATCGACGGCAAAACCATACTTATATGCAATACATTAATCGGAGCGGAAAAGTAGAGTTTTATTATTATGTATGCGCGGAATACACTATGAGAGCGGGCATATACATTAAATATCGGCAGCAATGGAAATCGGCGGTCGGCTATGTGCCATCACCCCAAATCCCCAATTGCGATACATATAGCGGACCCGATGACATAAATGTCCAGTATATAAACAAATGTAGTTCGAGTAGTATTTCATATATATTATAATTATATATATATATAATATATATTATATATATATAACAGACCTGCTGCACATTATGAAACGTTGTATTATATATCGCGTCCGCCTATCGAACCTTGCAAAGCGTCGATTGCGATAAAGCCTGTGGACCCACTTAAACGTTGTAACATGGCTTCATGTAATATCGCATCCAGTGGAGGATCGGCTATTGGCCATCGGCAATGCCATGGTCTCAATGTATAAAGGACCCCCGGAAGTCTTGAGCGGTGATTGTGATTATACTGCGGACCCGATACAGTATAGATGCGAGTGTATTGATTCTTGAAGTCCGCCCTTCAGCCTTTTTGCCTGTTTTTGCTCATATTTCCAGTGTATTTGTATATTTGGCTTGCGTGTGGTTTGGAGACAAAAATACGTTAAGGAATGCTCTCGATAGTTCAGGAGGTTGAATCAAGCCGATTGCGATTCTGATAGGGACGTAGCATGTCCGTTACATTGTAAAGTCCTGTGTGTGCCTGTAATTATTGTCAAAAGGAGCGTTGTTACAGTTTTAACCGGGAATATGTGTTCTCCGTGGATTATTCGGTCCTCGTCGTTGAATCAACGTGTCTCAGAAGTGCTGGTGAGCACGAAGAGACAGAGGAAGCCACAGCGCCCAAGGAGGGAAGCCAAAGAATCAAATGATGCAAAGGAAACTACAAAGACCAAGGAGGAAGCCAAAGAGCCAGCGAAAAGAGGAAACCGACAAACAGAGGCATGAGGAATGGATAAAAGAGCAAAAGTAGAGAACAGAGGTGTAGTTGAATGTTGTTGAAATAAGTTGGAGGAAACAGAGGTTGTGAGAGGGTCCAACAGAACAGAAAGAGGGCCGAAGGACCAACAGGACAGTAAACAATCGAAAGGGAGAAGTAGCCAATAGAGAAACAGTCACGCTGAAGCATTCACTGTGACATTAGAACAGATGCTTGAACAGAAAGTTGTTCTTTATGCAGGGCTTAGTGTAGTTAACAGTAGACTAACTAAAGTTGTGTAAAGACATTATCAGAGAACACGAAGGCTATTGGACATTCTATGTGGGCAGTATGAAGAGTTGTAAAGACTCCTTCATAAGAAGACTGGTTGTCATTGATGTTGTAGCATGGAGACTACAATGAAGCTATAAACAGACAGAACTCAGTAATGAAGAGTTCTGAGAACAGAACATTACTATCAAACATGCCTTAATAAGATAGGGTCGGAACCCTTAAGGTTGGTGCCTCAGAAGCAAGAAAGATTGGAGTCCTTGGGGCTGGTGCCTCAAAAGTAGGAAGGATAGGTGTCTTTGGGACTGGTGTCTCAAGAACTGGAAGGATTAAAGTCCTTGGGAGTCAGTGCTCCTAAGTCCAAAATTGTTGCCTTGGTGAAACAGAGTTGGAGCTCTAGAAGTTGGAGCCTCACAAAAGTCCAAGTTGGTGCTTGGCAACTGATTGCAACCACTTATATATTGTATCTATTTTACTGCAAAGATTATATTAATAAAAGCATTTATTCTTGTTGTTTATCTAATGTTCTGAATATAAATGTTTTAACTGGCAAAACAATAGTTGGAAAAAGAAATATTGATTCACGCCCCTCCTCCCCTCCCCCTCCTCCAAGTATTTCCAACATATGTAACCAAGGAGTGATCTGCTAGGCAAGCAGATGTGAGAAGGCCACCAGACCATCAAACACAACCATCCAACCAAGGAGAAGTAAGACTCCCCCAATCCAAAGACCTCCATCAAATCATCCAATCCAGTGGACAGAAAGGGCTCCATGAAAATGTAACCCCCAAAGTCAGTCCAATCCTCCAAGATACCAGCTGCAGATATTCATCAATGTGATGGAACTCAAAATGTGAAACCCCATATAATATGAGGTGTAACAAGTCCTAAAATACCAAAAGCATTTTGATTATTAAGAATGCAGTAGAAGTAGAAGTGAAAAGATGTATGTTAAAACATTGAATCTATCCCCAGTAACAGCTCGCTGAGAAAAGAAGCAAGACCTATCGACAAGTGCCCCTTACAAAAGATCACCAATCTATCTACTCACAAAGTAACCACATGAAAATTGGCTCCGATGATGCCCTGGAGCTTATCTACAGCATGCCTTGTCACTGGAGGATTTCAGTCTCACTGAAATTTTGAAAAAAACCAACATGACAGCAACTATGAGAGAAAAAAAAAACAATAAAATAAATATTTCAAAGACTGTAGAAGGATGTGCAAAACAAAGGAAAGGTGCATATGCAAGCATGCAACAGAAATGGGGTGACAATGGACATTTATGACTTTAAAGTAATAGCATTAACAGAAATCAATACTAAGCATATCCGAGACCAAATTTAATTAAAAATGAAAAAACTACTGACAGAATTGTGCAAATTTAAGCAAGCCTGCTGCCTGCATATGGATTACCACAAAAAGCGTTGTGGTGTAAATGTGTCGATCTGCAGTACAAAAGCAATGAACCCTACCATATGGTAGCAATGGCAGGCAAACTTACACTCAATTTCTAGGTTTCAATTAAATTTTAGTCGTGTCAAGTGGAGACCACTATATATCAAAAAAGATGCATGCTTAAAACCAGCAAGCACGCTTAAAGAATGAGAACACATCTGTTTATCTGAGAAATGACCATAATGCAACAATTGGGACTCTAAGTCATTTCACAGTCATTGCTATCCATGCTAAAGGGCAGTACCAAAAAGTGGATACAAATTACTTGAATCATACAAAACTATAGATGTATTTGTTATATGCAAGAGGCAATTCCTTCTGTGACTTTATGACTACAGTAAAATTATCTGAAAGTAAAATGCCAAGATAACCATCATAATGACTTGATGATTTCAACTTACTCTCATGCCTATTATCAGCTATTTTCCCACATACATTTTTAGCAATGTCCAAAAACAGGCTGGACTTCATATGATTCTGATGATAATGTATTGTTAAACATCCTATGCAGTGAACTTATTGCTCAATGATATCCAATGCAACTATCATCTTACCATATGCATTATGAGCCCCTTGATTTTGATAATGGTTATCAGGTGGGACAAAGCTTTCTTCTTCTGTACCAGCGCAGCAAAGCAAACGACACATTGTGTATTGGCTGACTGCTCACATGCTCATCTTATGAAAAGGTTCTCAGAGCATATGATCAAGAAAAACCCGAGAATGCACCTGTCTCAGAAAAAAAACCAAGAGTAAGAAGGAATCTTCTTTAACACGAGTCCTGACCATTCAAATTTCCAAAGTCAACATACACAAGCAACTAGTTTTCTCATCATTCAAATTTCCAAAGTCAACATACGCAAGCAACTAGTTTTCTCATCTCAAAACTAACAAGACTTCTATCATGACACTTGTATAATTATTGATTTTGAGTTCCATGATGCGTAAGTATTATCTATGAATTGTGGCTGTTCCTATGGGCATCCATATAACTGAATGGATGACCTTCAGTTCTCCAGAGCCAAATGTTCTATCAGACCACGAAATAAAAATGTCTTCAGATGACTGAGAAAACTATTTTACATTATTCACTTTTTTCCTAGGTTTAATGATTCATATGCTGTCAAACCAGTATAGCTTCCATTTGAATATGATTTCAAAGTGGTTTTCCGAAATAACCATGATTAATGCATATCATGTTGAGTCACGTCAATTATGCCACCTGATGTTACATGGGCATGAAAAGCATGACCAATATTTTACATTCCAACAACCACGGACATGCTCTTGGGGTCTTTGTCAATTTCTTTCCTGACCATTATGGCAGGTTATTGAGAAAAAATATTTTAATGTAAATTTTTTATCACCCATGTTCGGTTGACTACATACTCTGTTGGGTATAACAGTGTCATACATGTTTCTCATCTTGAAACAGATACGGCTTCCAAGAACCAGGGGCATTCTCCTGGGGTCTTTGTCTATTTTCTTCTGGCCATTATTACAAATTATTCAGAAAAGGCACCTTAATGTGAACATTGTATCACCTATGCTCGATTGATTACATGATCTCTTGGGTATGCCTGTGTCACACGCGTTTCTGGTCTCAAACAAATACAGCTTACGTCTAATGCTTTCACAGATTCACACATGATACTTAGAGTATAAATTATCTACCATTGATGAGCAGGTCTAAAGCATGAGATTTTCCGAACCTGGATTTTCCTTATATAAAGAGAAATTGACAAAATTTAATTAAATAAATTTAATCAACTCATTGCAAGCCAACAGTAGAGTTACAATATGTGAAGATCTGGCCAGGATCATAGAAGGGGATGATAACGATGAAAGGTGTTTGACCTTTGGCGTTGGTTTTGAACTAGCAAAGCTCCGGGCTCAAATGCAACCCACATATATCAGGAACCTGCGTTCTGACTGTGGCTTCGGAGGTCTGCCTTGACCACTTAGGATTTTTTATCATTGTAGTACAGGTGGCCAGAGGCACTGTCCAAATTACCCCACGTGAAAGGATTCTATAGCTGAAAGAAGAATAACAACATGATCTCTGCAACACATGATAACAAATTATAACGGCAAGGATTGAAGAAACAGGAGTTTCAAAGAAACCCCGTAAGATACAGGAACCTGGGAAAAACTACAAATTGAAACAGAGACATTCTAGTGGCCGAATTCGAAAATAAATGCAGGTGGGCATCTCTACAGTTGACTACTTAAGAGCCGATTTTCTCTTTTCTATTTGTATTTTAAGCTCGAGGCTCAAATATAAGTGGGTGCATATTAGGCATCATCCATGCTGAGTACTAATGAATTTTGGACCAATGACAGCCATAGAGAGTTAAAATTGGGTATTGAACTAGTGATGCGGACTAGCCATCAATCATTTTAGGCAATGAACAACAAGGAGTTTAACTCGTTATGGACGCTACCTGATGGTGGCTGCAGACAATGACCTACTGAGAATTGCACCAGTGATCTGATCAATCCAAGAACAGATCTTCGGAGCTCTTATCTTAGAAAATAGCTTTCACGATGTTAACAGCAGATCAATCCATCAATCGAATGATTCCAGATTGATCCAGCAGAAAATTATCAGACATCAGAATCCAATTTTATTCCGGGCAATGAAAACAACGTGACCCGTGATATAACTGAGAAAGATATCTGAGAAAATAAAGGGAGCTGCATTGAAAAGCACAAAAAGCAGAAATCAGAATTAAAAACAAGGAACTCACCAGAGGGAATTCGAGCCCGAGACCACCCGAGCACAGATCCAGAAAATCCAGCCCGGTGCAGATCCGGAAAATTGGAAGTAAAGCAAATCTGAATTTAACGTACGGGCCTGAGCGGTAAACGTGTACAGAGTCAGTAGATTTCGCCGGTACAAGCAGCTGTTTTAGGAGTATTATGAATGAATTGTCAAATTTCAATTCAGTTTAACACTCCATTTGGAATCCGCGACAAGCCAGTACGACGATGGGCAGGATTCCAATATTTGAGTGTTATTATATTTGCCTTGTATGGCCAGCCATCAAGTTTAGAATGGTAAATTATTTTTATCGATAAGTGGTTGGCATTTAGTCTACGCGGTGGCTCTAACTGTGGCAGTTTGCCACAATTACACATAAGTCTTGAGGAATTTGACCATCCTGCCAACGCAGGCGTTTCTTGGAGATTTTTTAAAAATTAGTTTATTGCAGTTCAACAATGATTATGATGGGACAAAATAACTAATATATTTATTAATTTAGTTCAATAATAGCAGATTTAATGATACATATTATTATTTATATTTAAATATATTTTTAATTTGATGGTGCCTCTTCACAATTAAAAAAATACTCTCTCGGATAAGTCGTTTATTTTTCTTTCACAAATATTTTTTTTAATAATAAAATATTTTTTAATATGTTAATGTATTCTTTTTAAAATAATAATATATTCTTATTTTTTTAATTAAAAATGATTATAATATTTTTATATAAATATATTTTCTATTTTTAAATTTAAAAATATTATATTTTTAATACATATTAATAATCATTTTGTTTGTGAAATAATTTTGCCAAATCACATAAAAAATTATTTGTCTCGCGTTTCAAACCAAACGACCGTTTTTAAACCCCAGTGTGGGTTCTCCTCAGGACAAGTTGAAGATCTAATCTCAGCGATAGGGACAACAGGCCATTCCAACAGTTATATTTTACCGAGTAACCGATAAACAGGACCTCTAACGGCTAGGTTTGACCAGGCCCAGGGGGAGGGACCAAAGATTATTTATCTATTTATTTATTTTATTATTATTATATTATATTCTTTTATTTTTTTTATTTTTTTTATAATATTATTTATATATTATGTAGAATAATTATTGGTTGAAATCTCAATTTGACGTGACCATTTTAATATTTTTATTAATTATACCCATTATTTCCTTTATGAAAAGTAAGATTTAATCTAGACTTAATTTAAATAAGAAATTTTTATTTTTATTTTTACCTTATATATTTATTTGTTTATTCATTTATTTATTTATTTATTCTTTAATATTAATATATATACTTATTGCTTTATGATAAGTGCATAAATTATTAAACTAATATTCATTATTTGATTATTAGTAATTATTATATATTTTTAATATTAACTTTTAGCTAAATATTTCTGTTTATAATCTGAATAATAATTTTTTAAATGACTAATATTATTACTAGGGCTACATTATTGTATTATTTATAGTAGTTTATGTTATAACTTTTATCTTAAGGTTAATTTCTTTTTCTAGGAAAAGGGTTCAAGGGTGAAAGATTCAATTATTAATAATTATATAATTCAAACCGGACTAAGGGAGGATAAAGGATAACACGAAACAAAAGAAAAGCGGGGATGAGGAGGTTAGGAAGACAGGGCTGGGATCCAACAACTACTAATCTTCCAGCCCTCATCCCTATTAAGATTTTTAGGCCTTTTTTCGATTTCAAGAGCCTCTCTAAACTTCCGATGGTGAAACTGCGCAACTTTTGCAATGACACTAGCCTCTTCTCACAAACAGATTATGGATCACAGAAGTC
The DNA here is from genome assembly GCA_000404065.3 of Pinus taeda. NCBI lineage: Eukaryota > Viridiplantae > Streptophyta > Pinopsida > Pinales > Pinaceae > Pinus > Pinus taeda. Next base: position 22,960 of record APFE030760142.1, on the reverse strand, counting down.
TAAATTCTATAATAATAAACCATATTTAAAATTAAATAATAAATTATTTCGACAAAGTTGGTATGCGGCAACATAAATGGCAATATAAATGAGGTTGGAGCTCAATGTGCCTTCCTAATGTCACTTCTTAAATGGGGTTGGGATTCAATGCACCATCCTAATAACACTTCTTAGCAATGTCGTTTAGCAATGTCGTTTATTTTATCTTTTATAAAATAAATAAATAATATTTTGAAATATCCAATAGATAACTTTTAAAAAAATGATTTTTTTAAATAAATAAATAATATTCTTATATTTTTAAATTAAAAAATGATTATAAATTTTAAATATATAATAAATAATATTTAAAATTAAATAATAAATTACTTCGATGAAGTTGGTATGTCATGACATAAATGGGGTTGGGGCTCAATGTGCTTTCCCGCTGTCACTTCCTATCATTGTCTCTCCCTTGAGGTGCATTTAAAGATCCTTACCTCTCAAGGTGGGAGGCTAAAGTCCCTTGGCAATCGTATGTTATACACATCGGTGTCATTGGTTAATACTTCAACATGTTCTATGTGTTAGGCTAGTGGCTCAACCTTGGTGTTCTCCTCTATCGCTTCCTCTAGCTCATGTCTTCACCCACCATGTGCCTAGACTCTTGCCCAATTACTTAGGTGGGTTATCTTCATTCTTGTTGATGAGTTCTCCCTTATATTGTCGACTTTATCAAAAACAGAGGGCATTGTTCCACATTTGACGTTGATGCACCCTGACTAGCAATTTGTAATGGCTTCTCTCTTTCATAGTCACCTCATGTAGCGCCCCTCTCACCTCAGTCAAGATCCATGTGATGTATTGTTGCCTACGGAAAACATGACGCATCAAAGAGCTCTTTGTAGGTGTGGTAGTGGATGTCATGGAGCTTTAGGGGGTTCTGTGGCGCACCTTTGAGTAGAATCCTCAACCTGTAACTTCCATGCCAACACTCCCTCAGATAGACAATAGGAAATTCAACTAATGGAGGAATAAATCCTCCATGAAGGACATGTTACTCTTGATTCAAACACCATATCTGCATTTTGTTGATTTATGTTGGCATGTCAAGTTGTTGCTTGGAAAAATCTAGCAGATGGAAGACAATCCCATGTCAATCTTTCACATGGGCTAGACGAAATCTAAGTCTTCATGCTTGATGTGCAAGGTTGGCTAGCTCGATTAGAGATGGGTTCTCCACCCAACTCTTTGGTTCCTCCACCATGCAGGGCTAAGGAACAACCAATCAACTTGGATACTTCTTTATCATCATGATGCTCTAATTCATTGCAATTTTATCTCAGCTCTGGCTTTTCCAACTAACCCTCGGGGCTATACTTATGTTTTACTTTAACCCTATGCTTTGTTTAATTTTCTTCTTAGCTCAAACCTTGTAGTTCGAGAAGGCTATTAATTTTTCTATTGTTGTTGGTTTCCCCCTTGTTGAAAAATGTATCTAGGTTTGATCTTCATAATGACATGTGTAATCATTATTTTATGTAATTGATGTAAAGAAGAAAAATAAAATTATTTTGTAATGCTTGAGTCATGTGTTTCATGCTCAAGGAATTTTATTTTTAGTTGAAGCTCCCATTTTGAGCTATTAGGTTAGTCATCAAGTCATAAAGTCTAGTAAAGTCAATGTCAAGGATTGAAAACCCATTTGGGCATGTAATTCATTGTAAAAGAAAAATTGTTAACCCTCCAAGACCATGTCATAAACTATCCTTGAAGTCGACCTAAGGATGATTCTAGAAAAAGGCATGTTGCCCTTGTCACAAGGAGAAGTCGGCTTATTCTTGATGAACAAACCACTATATATAGGGCAAAACTCAATCAAGCATCCAAGACAAGGAAAGGAGCATGAAATCATAAGGAGAGCAGCCTCATAACCAATGAGAAGGAGGAGAGGAAGAGTGAATATCTTCGGCACTATTTTTTGGGTTAATCTCCTCGCACATGTGGCAGAAACTAGGGCTTCTGCAGTGGTATCAAATTAGTCCTTGAAGAAGTCATCAAGAAGGTCTCCAATCCCCCACTCTTGCTAGCTTAGATCACCAAGAGAAGCCTCAAGTAAAGTGAAGGAGGAAAGCATCCAAAACTCTCTCCATCACCTCACATGTGCAGAATTGCAAAGGTATATATTGCATATATGTGGAAAAGGACCGAAATTTCAGAATAGCTGAGACTAGTAGTGCAAGAAGGCAGTTTGACTTGTGTTGACTTGGGCAAGTAGAAGAAGCAGTGAAGAATGGTCTTGTGACTTGGTCTTGGAGAGGTTATTGTGTTAAGGGTCTTGATCTTGGTCTTCGTCAATTGAAGTCTCTATAAGAAGAAGATTTTCTTTTCGGTTTTCCTCTCAAGTTGGAGAGGTTTCGGCCTTGGCTAATCACCTACATTTTGTGTCTCTTGTCTCCTTATTATTTATGCTTTGGTATTTGTTTGATGAAGAAGATTACTATAATGATCTAAACAAAGAGAAGAACCTAATCTAAAGAAGCAAACAACATTCACAAGCAGTTATCATTAAAAGAGAAATCACCCAATCCTAATGCCCTACATTTCTCAACATGGTATCAAAGCTAAGGTTACAAATCAAGGAAGGGCATCTCATCAAGGGACACTCAAGCATTCAAGAACAAAAACTTTAGAAGGACATCAAAGTAAATCTAGAAGATCATCTTGTCCTATAAACATTTTGAAGTCAAGGAAGTGTCAAAACCCTAGATCAAAGAAGAAGTCTACACTAGAAGAAGTCTTGGGATCCTCACTCAAGTCATCATCAAAGAAAAGGGACTACAAAGGTCCTACCTCTACTCAACTTGAATATATCTAAGTAACTTGAAGTATTCTCATCCAAGAGAAGCAAGATCAAGGACGTTGTCATCATCATCATCATCAAGGAAGTTGTCATCATCATAACCAAGGACGTTTTCATCATCATCAAAAAGTTCTAAGGTGATCTCCCTCTCTTTGGAACCAAGGATCACTCTTGAAAAAAAATATCTTCATCAAGGAGAAGTTTTATATTATATATATCATCATCAAATTCAAGGAAGCAACAAGTGGAAGAAGCATCCCCACAAGTAAGTATATTTATGTCTACATTTGAATCTGTCAAAATGTCTTTTTGCAAGGAAAGCAACAAATTGGTTGGGGCTTCAAACTTCTTTGCATGGAAGAAAAGGACAGATCTGAATATCATTGAGAATGAGTTCATGGAACATGTTAAGGTGTCAATCACCAAACCTCCAAAAGAAGATGCTCAAGCACTTGCAAGGTTTATGAAGGGGAAGTAAGGGCTCAATGGATTCTCATAGAATCCAGCAAGGATCCCCTCATTCCATCTAAACTCAAAACTTCAAAAGAAATGTATGACAAAATGGTCGAGTTTTTTTTTTTGTAAGGAAAGCAACAAATTGGTTAGGGCTTCAAACTTCTTTGCATGGTATAAAATTAAAAGATTCCATTGCTAGCACTGGTATATCAAATTGTCACACTAGCACTCCAAATGAAGAAACAAGGATTAAATTATTTCATGTGAGGGGTAATCTCAAAACATACAAAAATCGACACACTATTTAATAGTGGGTCTCAAGCCAACTTGATATCTGATGATTTAGTCAAGAAACTTAATCTTGAAACCATTTTACATCCAAATCCATATCCATTGGGTTAAATATGCAAGGACACAAATTTACAAGTTACAAGAAAATGTATTCTTCGGTTTGAAATCCACCAAACTTCATTGACAAAATTGAATTAGATGTTGTACCGCTTGATATTTTAGGAATTGTTTTGGGTAGTCCTTACCTTCCTAGTTAAGAGGGAGTGTTGAAAAATGTAACTAGGCTTGGTCTTCATAAAGACATGTGTAATCATGATTTTATGGAATTGACGTAAAGAAGATTTTTTTTTTTTTTTTTGTTATGATGTAATGCTTGAGTCATGGGTTTCATGCTCAATGAATTTTATTTTTAGTTGAAGCTCCCATTATGGGCTATTAGGTTGGTCATAAAGTCTAGTAAAGTCAATGTCAAGGATTGAAGACCCATTTGGGCATGTAATTCATTGTAAAAGAAAATTTGTTAACCCTAGAAGACCATGTCACGAGCTATCCTTGAAACCAGCCTAAGGATGATTATAGAAAAAGGCATGTATGCCTTGTCACAAGGAGAAATCGACTTACTCTTGATGAACAAACCACTATATATATGGCAGCTCAACCTGACCTAGGGAAAAACTCAGTCAAGCATTCAAGACAAGAAAAGGATCACAAAATCACAAGGATAGCAGCCTCATAACCAACGAGAAGGAGAAAAGGAAGAGCCAAGATATTTGGCATTGTTTTTTGGGTTAATCCCGTCGCACATGTAGCAAAAACTAGGGTTTTTGCAGTGGTATCAAATCAGTCCTTGAAGAAGTCATCAAGAAGGTCTCCAATCCACCTCCCTTGGTAGCTGAGATCACCAAGAGAAGTCTTCAATTAAAGCGAAGGAGGAAAGCATCCAAAACTATCTCCATCACCTCACACATGCGGAATTGCAAAGGTACAGATTGTAGATCTGTGGAAAAGGAATAAAATTTCAGAATAACAGAGACTACCAGTGCAAGAAGGCAATTTGACTCGTGTTAACTTGGGCAAGTAGAAGAATTATTAAAGAAGGGTCTTATGACTTGGTCTTTGAGAGGTTTTTGTTTCAAGGGTCTTGGTCTTGGTATTTGTCAATTGAAGTCTTTATAAGAAGAATACTTTGTTTTGGGTTTTCCTCTCAAGTTGGAGAGGTTTTGGCCCTGACTAATCGCCTACATTCTGTGTCTCTTTTCTCCTTGTTGTTTATGATTTGGTAGTTGTTTAATGAAGAAGATCACTATAATAATCTAAACAAAGAGAATAACCTAATCTAAAGAATAAAAAGCATTCACAGGAAGTTATCATTAGAAGAGAAATCACCTAATCCTAATGCCCTAGATTTCTCAACACCCCTAAGTGGGGCAATAAGTTGTTTTAGTTTCTCCATCATGGATGCTCCTTTAGTTGTGCTAATTCTTGACTCCTTGCTTTATTGTCTCTAGTTTGATTTCCAATGTGGTGGGTCAAGGATAGTATTTTTGTTTATCTGATGTAAATCTCTTCTATAGAAATGCAAAGAAAACTTATATATATATATATATATATATAATATATATATATATATATATCTTTATATATATTATATATATTATATATATATATATTCTTAAGAAAAAAATTTCTTTTGGACTATGTCATTTGCCAGAATCCCCCATCTTGTTGCTTTGGTTGCAGATCTAGTAAAAAAGGGAGGATTTTTTTTACAACAAGGTTTTTCTTACATCAAATCTGAAGCTATTGCTTCAGATCCTTTGAACTTTTTAGTCTTTATGAAACCCATTTCAGGGAGCACTTTCTGTGTTCAGGTGAAAGCCACTGATTTTGTCTTTATGTTTGATGCAAAAAATTCAAGATCATATAGGAATTCCCATTTTTTATGTGGTTTATTCACAAAGTTAGGCAACATCAAGAAAATAATTCACTTAAGAGATTATGGCATAGCCAAGGACACTTCAATATTTTTAGTTTCAAGTTTAAATGGTGGAGCCAAACAGTAGGTGCATCCTTTGCCTCTTAGTCAAAATCCTTCAAGGATACACCCAAGCCAAGGCCCACATAGCCGATTCCCAAAGAGATCTTAGGGTCAGGCTACATTGTGGATTAGGAGAAAAATATCTCAACTATTAAAGTGGATCATCTTCAACCCAGGGATGCTTACATGGATTATTTGATGCATGCCATTGTTTATTGATTTAATGGGTTATGACCTACAGCATATACACTCTGAGAATGGGTGCATTAGACATGGTCCCCAAATAGAGATCTTTTTTTTGCTCGAAAGGTTTTTTTATCTTGTATTTTAAAGATCTCAAAGATTATTGAAAGGTTTTTAATGAATTACCTTCATTTTGGAGCCATATTGAGTTTTTTTCATAACTCAGTTTGTTGGTTTTAACCCTCTTTCTATGCCAAGTATGGTCACTCCAATTTAGGTAAGACTCATAATTTTTCCCCTTCATTTGCTACACCATGACATCTCAGCTAATGTGGGAAACTCACTTGGTCATTTCATTAAAGCTGACATAGAACGACTTGAGAAAGGCATTGTGACCTTTGCTCGAATATGTGTTGAAATCAATCTTGGAAAAGGGTTGTTGGAAAAAATCCTCCTCAAGTGGAATGACTTTATCTTATTGAAGCGGGAGGACTATGAAAATACAACATTCTGTTGTAGGATATGTCAACAACCTAGTCATCTCTAGAATTTGTGTCCATCTTCTCAAGGGCTCTCTCCTCCTCTGGATTCCACAAATAAGTCACAAGGCTGGCAAGATCCAAAAGTTTCAAAAGGAGTTAAGACTTCATCAGCTCACAAGCCATAAAATATGCAGCAACAAAAACTTCCATAGAAAAAGTGATTCCTTCAACCTCATTTTAGCAACATGCAGGGACATCTCATCATGCACATACCGAGATCCATCCCTCGAATGATGCACAAGATACAACTATGGTTTTGGCTTCGTCAATGAGTGACCACAAACGCTTTCATGGATCAGATCACTCGAATAGTGATTAGGAAGCAACTAAAGTAACAGAACCTTTGGGTTTGGAATTGGACCAAGGAAATGCAATTATTGTCTTATCAACATCCATGTCTGGTAACTCCTCGAAATGGATTGATGTACAAAATAAAAAGTAAAAAAGGAGCCTTGTTAAAATCCATAATCATTTCCCAGATCTGGGTGCCGTCCTAGCCATAAATGGCATTCATGCATATTAAATGCCCCTGGTACTGCCACCTGCTTCACAGCGTGGAGCCCCAGATCTCTTCCAATTGTGGGAAGAATGTTTTTATGGCCGTAGGCTGGAGCAGGCTGGCGCCATTAATGAAGGCCGAAGCCGGAAGCTGCCTGTTGTGGGTTATTTACATGGAGCTCCCTGTAGTTTTCTCCACTTCCTGGGTTCAGGCTTCTGGTGCTCAGTTTGTTCTTCAGATAGGGTGCGAAGGTGAGAATGCGTCTGGTTTCAGAGGTGAAATTTGAGCCTGTTCGGGTTTGAATTTGCAACACCTCCATTCTAACTGCGTGCTGCACAGAGGAAATCCTTCGGTGACCTGGGGTAAGTGGTTTATTCATTGCAACATCAGTTATATTTGTTTTGTTTCTCAGTCTCGAGCCTCCTTTGTTTATTCTCTCGAGCCTACGGTTCATCTGAGGCATTCTTCTGGGTTTAGGATCTGTTCTTTTGGGTTTTTGGTGTCTGTTAGTAACATGAAGCGTCCAGGGAAGCAGACCCGTTCGGGTGATCGCCCTGGCAGCAGCAAGCAACCCTCTGCTCGTCCTCCGCCCAACCCTGTGCTCACGACCATCAATCTTTCCTCCTCTCCTGAGGATCCTCCTCCCAGCAATCCTTCTCGCCGGCCGATTCCTAACAGTGCCTTTTAGTCCACCCATTTCAAATTCCAGAGTAACCTGAATAGGCCTCTGATTTCCACCCAGATTACCATTATCATGTCTGAAGAAGTTAACCAGGTCGCCCCTTTCTCCTGTATTGACCCCAATTCTTCTCATAGTAGTGAGCGCTCCTCTGCCAAGAATTCTAAGGGTATAAAAAGGGAGACTAAACCGGTTATCCAGGTCAATTTGCCCTCCATAATCCCTCCCCTGGTTGATTGTGATCAATTCGAAGTGGAGACCGATGCAGGACAAGTGTTGGGTGATAAAGAGCTACTCAGTCAGGATGATGCGTGTCTGGAGGCCGAGGAGACACAGGGGGAAGCTGAGAAAAATGAATAATTGGCAATGTGGTTTGCTTTTTTTGGTTCTTCGGTGGATGCTCCGGGAGCATTGCCCATGAATTTTGGCCAGGACTCAGCTTGACAGCATCAATTCTAGTTTTGGGTCTCTCATCGACGCAATGTCTGTTCGTTTCTTGGACCCGGGCTATCAGTTTTGTTTCTCTGTTTATCTTCTTGTTCATCACTCTCTGTATGCTTGTAAAGCCAATATAATTGGTTGTATGTCTCTGATTCTCCCCGGTTTCTACAGTAATGGGGTAGTTTTGTAATGTGAAAGGCTTGCGGGCTTATGCCCTTGCAGCCGCCAACTTATGTAAAAATATTTTGATTTCCAGTTAATAGAATTAGATGTTACAGAGAAAAAAAAAAAAAAAAAAATCCATAATCATTCCTGGGTTCTTTTACGAGGAAAGTAGTAAATGTATTGACATTTTCAATCGTAAGCTAGTTAACTTTAATGTAAATTCAAGTGAGCTTATCTCTTAATATTGGATTGGATTTGGTTGATATTCCCCTAGAAATGACCAAACAAATTTCTAGGTAAACACATAATAGATTTAATACAATTTTTTTATTAAAATAAAAACAAAAAGGATAGATGAAAGATTTCCTTTATATTATATATATTTTATCTTGGTAATAATGATTAATGCCTATCATAATTAGTTCATAAGAATTTTAAAAATATTTTATCTTGATAATTATAATTAGTGTATAAAAGTTTTTAAAATGTAAGAGATGAGTTGGAATTGTTTATAATTCTAATTGTTGTTTAAGAATATTTAAAAAAGTATTTCAAAATTATTATAGTTTTAATAATTTTGAAAAGTTAAAAAATATATTAATATAATAGATATGTTTAAATTAAAATTTTGATTTTTTTAATATATAAAAATAATTATAAATAATAATTACAATGAAAAAATATATTTTTAATCTCAAAATTTTTTATTTAATATAATTTCCAATTTATCAAGTATTTAGACTGATCAAAATTACCTTTTAAGTGTAAAATTTGAGAAAAATATTATATCTTAAGAAATTTAATTCTTCTTGGTACTTGATAAATTTGGAGCTAAAATGGTTATATGTTGATTTTTGTTGTTGTTGTTGTTAATTTATCACTTTCATTAAATCATATTTTAAAAATGGAAATATAGTTCTTTACTATAGAGTTGTGTTGGTTCTATATTGGTTCATCAATAAATTTTTTGGGACATATTTTATAATTTTATGTTTTTTAATGTGATATACATAATGAGTGGGCCTAACCAATAAATTTTTTGGGACATATTTTATAATTTTATGTTTTTTAATGTGATATACTTAATGAGTGGGCCTAATGATTAAAAGCATATGTTTCCTCCTAAGGGGTCATAGGTTCAAAACGAGAGGGAGGTAGAGTATGCATGCCTTGCTAGACTTAGCAGTCAAATCATTGCGCCAAGGTGGGTCCCTTGTCCCACAAATAAGGGAGTCTATACACGCTTAGCTATGACCTTAAAATTGGATAATAATAATAATGTTAATTATATATAAATAACATAAGAAAATGTACGGCAAATATTAAATTTTTATATGTTTTTTAATTGAATTTAAATAATAATAAAAAAATTATGAAATATTATGATTACCAATATGAACTAACATTATTTTAATTTATATGGTCAAATAGATTTTCACTTAATACATGTATAATTTCTTATACATATAATATGAATTTAACACACTATTTTAAAACCTTATTAATAATAAAATACTTGAATGTAAAAGTGTTATTTCAATTATTAGTCAAAATCCACTAAAACAAATTTTCATAGTGTTTTTTTGTTTTTAAAAATCTATTTTTAAGTGTATAAATGGATTCAACGATCTCAAAAAAAACGTGTGAGACATTCAATTTATACATAATTTGATCGAACTTATACTTACAACAAATTCCCCTCAAATTTCAAGCAAATTCAACCCAAACATATACCTAAAAAAAACTCACCAAACTTAAAACACTTAAATTACTACTATTACAATTAATATGAACAAAACTTAAAATTAACGCATGCATATATTTAAATATTTCAAAATCCACTTTAAATAAAATCTTTGTTTAAAACGTTGATCATGTCATACTTTTTACCCATTACATTGATGATTTTAAGATTTCAAACCATTAATACCATAACATAGGATTTAAATATTTCAATATTAATTATAAATATTTCAATATTATCTATAACGAAAGTTAATTTTTTTAAGCTGTAAGATTCTGGAGCATTAATATCATAACATGGATTTAAATATTTCAATATTACCTATAATAAAGGTTAATTTTTTAAGCCGTAGTCTATTTGTTATATGTTTTAGAGCTTTTCTAATTATATGTGTTTCCAACATAGAATTATTGGAATCACAAGTTTGAGTTGTAAACTATCCATAATTTATTGGAATCACAAGCGTGAGTTGTAAGATCACGTTTTGATAACTTGAGTCCAAGTGGAGGGGATAACTTCCATTGTACCAACCACTAGATCATCCCACAAAGAGACATTAAGAATAGTTTTATTGTAATACTAATAATAATCTAGTTTTTAAGATCACAGTCACAAGGGACCCTAATTTCTTTGTAATACTAATAATAATCTATTTTTTAAGATCACAGTCACAACAGACCCACTCTGTGGTCACCCTTCTCTCCCTATTGATTTCACTACAAAATTTTATGACTATGTACATACTCTACTTCACTTTGGATTTCAATCTATTTTTGCATGAGAGGTGTTCTCCAACCCAATATCAAAGAGATGGTGTAATGTCCTCTTAAATATTTTGACTTGATCAAATTACATAAAAATAAAATTAAAATTGAAATTGAAAAATAAAATAAAAACAAAATAAAATTACTAATTATAATTAAGAATTAAACTAGACTAGGTCCATCTTAACTTCAGATATATCAAGCACCCAGAGGGATCAAATCTCTTGGGTGCAAAACTCTTTTAGAGTAATATGGAATTTGATGCCTCTCAAGTCTTGGTAGATATGGAATCAAGATGCATCTAAGCTGGTTTTATTAATTTAGTTCAATAATAGTAGGTTTAATGATGCAAATTATATTATTTTATATTTAATTTGATCATGCATCTTCACATATTAAACAAATATTTCAAGGATAGGTACATTTATTTAATCTTAAAAAAATGATTTTTTTTTTAAATAAATAAATAAATATTCATGAAATATTTCCATAGATAGAGTCATATATTTTATCTTTTAAAAAAATGAATTGTTTTTAAATAAATAAATAAGTTCTTATATTTTTAAATTAAAAATGATATAATTTTTTAATATATAATAAATAATATTTAAAATTAAACAATAAATTACTTCGATGAGGTTGGTATGCGATGACATAAATGGGGCTGGGGCTTAATGTGCCTTCTCACTCTCACTTCCTTATCAATGTCTCTCCCTTGAGGTGCATTTAAAGAGCCTCACCTCTAAAGGTGGGAGGCCAAAGCCCCTTGGAAATCATACGTTATACACATTGGTGGTGTCCGTTAATTCTTCAATATGTTCTATGTCTTAAGCTATTGGCTCGACCTTGGTGCTCTCCTCTATCACTTCCTCTAGCTCTTGCCTTCACCCACCAATTGCATGGACTCTTACCCAATTGTCTAGGTGGGTTATCTCTCATTCTTATCAATGAGTTCCCCCCTATTATGTTGACTTTATCGGAAAGGGAGGGCATTGTCCGTTGTTTGACGTTGAAGCAACCTGATTAGCAATTTATAATGGCTTCTCTCTTTCATGGTCGTCTTCTGGAGCACCCCTCTCACCTCAGTCAAGATCCATGTGATGTATCGTTGCCATTGGCAACCATGACACATCAAATAGCTCTTTGTAAGTGTGGCAGCGGAGGTCATGGAGCTTCAAGGAGTTCCAAGGCATGCCTTCGAGTAAAATCCTCAACCTGTAACTTCCATGCCAATACTACCTCAGATAGACAAGAGGAAATTCAACTAATGGAGGAATAAAACCTCCATGAACGACATGTTACTCTTGATTCAATCATCATATTTGCATTTCGTTGATTTATATTGGCATGTCAAATTGTTGCTTGGAAAAATATTGGTGGATGGAAGACAATCCCATGCCAATCTTTTACACAAGCTAGATAAAGTCTAAGTCCTCATGCTTGATGTGGAAGGTCAGTTAGCTCGATTAGAGATGGGTTCTCCACCCAACTCTTTGGTGTCTCCACCATGCAAGGCTAAGGAACAACCAATCAACTCAGATACTTCTTTATCATCCTGATGCTCTAATTCATTGCAATTTTATCTCAGCTCTGGATTTTCCAGCTAGCTCTCAGGGCTATAGTTATGTTTTACTTTAACCCCATGCTTTGTTTAATTTTCTTGTTAGCTCAAACCTTGTAGTTCAATAAGGCTATTATTTTTTGTGTGTCGTTGTTGGTTTCCCCCTTGTTGAAAATTGTAGCTAGGTTTGGTCTTCATAATGACATGTTTAATCATGATTTTATGTAATTGATGTAAAGAATAAAAATAAAACTATTTTGTAATGCTTGAGTTATGGGTTTCATGCTCAAGGAATTTTAATTTTAGTTGAAGCTCACATTATGAGCTATTAGGTTGGACATCAAGTTAGAAAGTCTAGTAAAGTTAATCTGAAGGATTGAAGACCCATTTGGGCATGTAATTCATTGTAAAAGAAAATTTGTTAACCCTCCAAGACCATGTCACAAACTATCCTTAAAGTCGACCTAAGGATGATCCTAGAAAAAGGCATGTCGGCCTTGTCATAAGGAGAAGTCGGCTTATTCTTGATGAACAAACCACTTTATATAGTGCAACTCGGCCTCACCTAGGGTAGAACTCAATCAAGAATCCAATACAAGGAAAGGAGCATGAAATAACAAGGAGAACAAGTTCATAACCAATGAGAAGGAGGAGAGGAAAAGCAAAGATCTTTGGCACCATTTTTTGGGTTAATCTCCTTGAACATGTGGCAAAAACTAAGGTTTCTACAATGATATCAAATCAACCCTTGAAGAAGTCATCAAGAAGGTCTCCAATCCACCTCACTTGGTAGCCGAGATCACCAAGAGAAGTCTTCAAGTAAAGCAAAGGAGGAAAGCATTCAAAAATCTCTCCATCACTAAGAGAATTCTTCAAGTAAAGCGAAGTTGGAAAGCATTCAAAAATCTCCATCACCTCACACATGCAGAATTGCAGAGGTATAGATTGCAGGTATGTGGAAAACGATAAAAAATTGATAATAACTAAGATTAGCATTGCAAGAAGGCAGTTTGACTTGTGTTGACTTGGGCAAGTAGAAGAAGAAGTGAAGAAGGGTCATGTGACTTGGTCTTGGAGAGGTTGTTGTGTCAAGGGTCTTGATCTTGGTATTCGTCAATTGAAGTCTCTATAAGAAGAAGAATTCATTTAAAGTTTTCCTCTCAAGTTGGACAGGTTTTGGCCCTGGGTGATCACCTACATTCTGTGTCTCTTGTCTCCTTATTGTTTATGATTTGGTAGTTGTTTGATGAAGAATATCACTATAATAATCTAAACAAAGAGAATAACATAATCTAAAGAAGTAAAAATCATTCACATGTAGCTATCATTAGAATATAAATCACCTAATCCTAATGCCCTAGATTTCTCAACATGGTATCAGAGCTAAGGTGACAAATCAAGGAAGGGCATCTCATCAAGGGAGACTAAACAATTCAAGGACCGAAACTATAGAAGGGAATCAAAGTAGATCTAGAAAATCATCTCATCCTAAAAACATTTTGAAGTCAAGGAAGTGTCAAACCCATAGATCAAAGATGAAGTCTACACCAGAAGAAGTCTTGGTATCCTCACTCAAGTCATCATCAAAGAAAAGGGACTACAAAGACCCTACCTCTACCCAAGTTGAAGAGATCTAAGTAACTTGAAGTCTTCTCATCTAAGATAAGTAAAATCAAGGATGTTGTCATCATTATCATTATCAAGGAAGTTGTCATCATCATCAACAAGGATGTTGTCATCATCACCGAAAAATTCTAAGGTGGTCTCCCTCTCTTTGGAGCCAAGGATCACTCTTGAAGAAAATTATCTTCATCAAGGAGAAGTTTTCTATTATCTATATCATCATCAAATTCAAGGAAGAAAAAAGTGGAAGAAACATCTTAAAAAGTAAGTATATTTATGTCTACATTTGAATATGTCAAAATGTCTTTTTGCAAGTAAAGCAACAAATTAGTTGTGGCCTCAAACTTCCTTGCATGGAAGAAAAGGACAGATCTGAATATCATTGAGAATGAGGTCATGGAACATGTTAAGGGCTCAATCACCAAACCTCCAAAATAAGATGCTCAAGAACTTGCAAGGTTTATGAAAGGGGAAGTAAGGGCTCAAAGGATTCTCATAGAATTCATCAAGGATCCCCTCATTCCATCTAAACTCGAAACTTCAAAAGAAATATATGACAAAATGGTCGAGTTTTTTTTGTTTGTAAGCATTGCAAAAGAAGTTATCTCATTAACGCAAGAGCTATTCAAGCTAAGGATATCAAAAGAGGAAGGCATATCCTCATACTTTATGAGGATATCTGAAATAAGGGGTCAACTTCAAGATTCGGAGAAATAATTTTTGACAAAGAGATGACCACCATAGTACTAAATACATTACTAGAGGAATGGGGTAACTTTACTTCAAGAATTTATGGGAAGAAAGAAGCTACTTAATTCAAGGATTTATGGTCATTATGCCAGATTGAAGAAACCAAGTTGAAGGAAAAAACTAGTGTAGGATCAAATAGTCAAAATCAAGCATAACCTTCAATGACAAAAGGAAAATGAAAGTTTTGGAAATTTGGTCCTCATAAAAGGAAGAATAGCATGGCTAAGGTTCAATGCTATGGATGTCAAGAATATGGGCATTATAATAGAGATTGTCCTAAGCTCAAGAAGGACAATAATGAAAGGGGAAGAGAAGAAGCCCATTTCACCTAAGAAGTGGAGGAAGCATAAAAGAAGAAGTCCAAGAAAGAGGAAACAAAATATCTCTACTATGACTGGGATAGGCTTCCTCACCTAGTTCTTTTCAAAGCTTCTATTTTTTTTTTATTTTTTCTAGATCTAAGGTATAGCTATCATGAATCACTCAGGAGCATGATAAGATGCATCATGACATCATAGAAGCATTGAAAGCAAGAGCTCATTATAGAGAAGCATGAATGATAGTTGGAATAAAAGTCTATGATAGTCATCTATGGAAGGATATAGCTCTTGGTAACCTCATTAGAATCATAAGTGGTACTTATGAGAAGAAGAAAAAGTCATCTAGTACAAATCTCATCATACATTAGTCGAAAGGAAACATTTGTTGAATGAGGATTCTCAAGATCCTCTATTAGAATCTTTATTGGAAGATTCACTGTTTAAAGGAATTAAGGGTTTCATTAAGAATTCCAACTTGTAGGAATTCATGGGATGGTGAAATGATGTCAAAAGAAGTGAAGTAGATCAAGGAATTGAAATTATTTCAATCAAGGAAGTTGTTGAAGGAAGTCTAGATGACCTAAAGGAAAATGAGGTATGTATGCTTGTATTTGACAAAATAAAGTCATGTCATATGGTTGCAGGTAACATGGATAAATGCTCTATCTTGAGAGCATGATCAAAAGAAAGGACCTCCTCTTTTGAAAGGATGTAGGAAGGCATGGGTCACACATTGACTAGATGAAATCAACATAATATGTCCTCATATGAAATATGATGTGGTTGAAAAAAATTGGAGGAACTCTGATTGGAAGTTCCTGAAAAATAAATGTGTGAAGAAAGAAAGGAAAGAGATCATGAAATATTCAACTATGGAAGAGGCAATCATCATCCAAGGGCTGAAATTTTTTACTATGATATCTCCATGAAAGATATGAAGACACTAATGAAGTCTAAAAAAGAAAGAGACCCTTGACAGCATATATATTTTGGAGATGTGTCAATATCTATGTAGGATGCTGAGGCAAATAGAAAGATGCCACGATGAAAGGCCATCACAAAGGTAATTTTGATTTAATAATCATTTCTTATTTTTGAATAAATATTTGGATGGGATTATGCAGGGTTGCCAAGAAAAGAACTGTGGAAATATTCTACAACCAATTATCATGTGGAAGGATGAAAAATCCTTCAGAAAACATGATATGAAGAAGGCAACATTGCATGAAGGAAGGTCAAATATGCATTAATGGAACACTTTCCAATGAAAGGAAGGATGAAATGACTCATGGATGAAAGTGATGGATGGCTTGTGCCTTACAAAGAAGTCCCAAAAAATGTACTCTATGAAAATAAAAGAATTCATGACATCAGAGGAAGGAGTTCTACAAGTAGTTGGTTGTCTCATGATCTCCACCTAAAGAGCTATTAAAAGTAAGTGCCTAGTCAAGTGCCTAGTTAACATGGAGCTTAGATACATTTGCTTTTTATAGGCATGGGTACATTCCTTCTATGGAATGGTTATGTTCTCCCTAAGTTGAGAGGGAGACATAGACACATCATTATTATATTCACTTGGGAAGACAAAATGGAGGATTGGGTAAACATCTAGCATCCGATACTCTTTGAGGATGAGTTAGGTCTTCCAATATTAGAGTAGTCATAGAGGACCGATATTCTTTGAGGATTGGGAATCCAAGATAAGAATAGTCCCAGTGGAACATACTCTGAGAAAACCTAGGTGAAGTATGTTCCGAGAGAGACAATGATAAGGGTGTCTATAAATCATTGGTCTCACCAACATTGTGCTCTGATCTTGTGGAGAGATAGAGTTGTTAGTGAAGGCATTGATATGTAACAATTATGTAAAGTATGATGTTAAACAGACGGGTTACCAATCCGACTCTTCTTATGAGAATTCTTCAGATTGATAATGTCCAAGTACCTTGTATGGATTATGAATACCTCCCTCGTTAAGAGGGAATGTTAAAAAAATGTAGCTATGTTTGGTCTTTGTAATGCCATGTGTAATCATGATTTTATGTAATTGATGTAAAGAAGAAGAACAAAATTATTTTGTAATGCTTGAGTCATGTGTTTCATGCTCAAGGAATTTTATTTTTAGTTGAAGCTCTGATTGTGAGCTATTATGTTGGTCATCAAGTCATAAAGTCTAGTAAAGTCATTGTCATGGATTGAAGACCCATTTGGGCATGTAATTCATTGTAAAACAAAAAATTTTAACCCTACAAGACCATGTCATAAGCTATCCTTGAGGTTGACCTAAGGACGGTTATAGAAAAAGGCATGTCGTCCTTGTCACAAGGAGAATTCAAAATATTCTTGATGAAGAAACCACTACATATAGGGCAACTCAGGCTCACTTAGGGAAAGACTCAGTCAAGCATCCAAAACAATAAAAGGAGCATGAAATCGCAAGGATATCAACCTCATAACCAACGAGGAGGAGAGGAAGAGCGAAGATCTTTGGCATTGGTTTTTGAGTTAATATCCTCGGACATGTAGCAGAAACTAGGGTTTCTGTAGTGGTATCAAATCAGTCCTTGAAGAAGTCATCAAGAAGGTGTCCAATCCACCTCCATTGCTAGCTCAGATCACCAAGAGAATTCTTCAAGTGGATAAAAGTAGGAAAGCATCCAAAACTCTCTCCATCACCTCACAGGTGCAGAATTGCAGAGGTACAGATTGTAAATATGTGGAAAAGGACCGAAATTTCAGAATAACCGAGACTAGCAGTTCAAGAAGGCAATTTGAATTGTGTTGACTTGGGCATGTAGAATAAGAAGTGAAGAAGGGTCTTGTGACTTGGTCTTGGAGAGGTTTTTGTTTCAAGGTCTTGGTCCTGGTATTTATCAATTGAAGTCTTTATAAGAAGAAGAATTCGTTTTGGGTTTTGACCCTGGCCAATTGCCTACATTCTGTGTCTCCTCTCTCCTTATTGTTCATGCTTGGTACTTGTTTGATGAAGAAGATCACTATAATAATCTAAATTAAGAGAATAACATAATCTAAAGAAGTAAAAAGCATTCACAAGCAGTTATCATAAGAAGAGAAATCACCTAATCCTAATGCCCTAGATTTCTCAACACCCCTAAGTGGGGCAATAACTTGTTTTAGTTTTTCCATCATGGATGCTCATTTAATTCTGCTAATTCTTGACTCCCTTCTTTATTGTCTCTAATTTGATTTCCAATGTGGCGGACCAAGGATAGTATTTTTGTTTGTCTGATGTAAATCTCTTCAATTGAAATGCAAAGAAAACTTTATAATATTATATAATATATATAAATATATATATATATACAATACATACATACATACATACATACAGCTCGTAATGGAAACCCTAATGCCTTCAATCGTTGCCCCGTTCTTGAGAGAATTTTTTCTTCGTGACTATGTCATTTGCCAAAACCCCCCATCTTGTTGCTTTGGTTGCATTGGTCAACAAGAGAGGATTTTTTTTTTTTTTGCACCAAGGTTTTTCTTGCATCCAATCTGACGATGTTACTTGAGATCCTTTGAACTTTTTAGTCTTAGTGAAACAAATTTTAGGGAGCACATTCTGTATTCAGATGAAAGCCGCTGATTTTGTCTCTACGTTTGATGCCAAAATTTAAGATCATGTAGGAATTCCCATTGTTTTTATGTTGTTTATTCACAAAGGTAGGCAAATTTAGGAAATGACTTCACTTAAGAGATTATGCCATAGCCAAGGACTCTTCAATATTTTTAGTTTCAAGTTTAAATGATGGAGCCAAAGGCTAGGTGCATCCTCTGCCTCTCAGTCAAAATCCTTCAAGGATACCCCCAAGCCAAGGACCACATAGCCGATTCCCAAAGAGATCTTAGGGTCAAGCTACATTGTGGATTAGGAGAAAAATATCTCAACCATTAAAGTGGATCATCTTCAACCCAGGGATGCTTACATGGATTATTTGATGCATGCCATTATTTTTCGATTTAATGGGTTATGGCCTACAACATCTACACTCTGAAAATGGGTGCATTAAACACGATCCCCAAATAGAGATCTTTTTTTTGTTCGAAAGGTTCTTTTGTGGTGTATTTTAAAGATCTTAAAGATTATCGAAAGGATTTTAATGAACGACCTTCATTTTGGAGCCATATTGGGCTTTTTTCATAACTTAGTTTGTTGGTTTTAACCCTCTTTCAATGCCAACTATGGTCACTCCAATTTGGGTAAGACTCATAAATTTTCCCCTTCACTTGCTACATTAGGACATCTTAGCTGATGTGGGAAACTCACTTGGTCGTTTCATTAAAGTAGACAAAGAAAGGCCTGAGAAAGGTATTGTGACCTTTGCTCGAATATGTATTGAAATCAATCTTAGAAAAGGGTTGTTGGAAAAAATCATCCTCAAGTGGAATGCCTTTATCTTTTTGTAGTGAGAGGACTATGAAAATACAACATTTTGTTGTAGGATAATTCAACAACCCAGTCATCTCTAGAATTTGTGTCCCTCTTCTCAAGGGCTCTCTCCTCTTATGGATTCCACAAATAAGCCATGAGGTTGGCAAGATCCAAAAGTTTCAAACGGAGCTAAGACTTCATCATCTCACAAGCCATAAAATATGCAATAACAAAAAACTTCCATAGCAAAAGTGATACCTTCAACCTCAGCTCAACAACATTCGGGGACATCTCATCATGTAGATGCCGAGATCCATCCCTCGAATGACGCACAAGACACAACTATGGTTTTGGCTTCGTCAATGAGCAACCACAAACACTTTCATGAATAAGATCACTTGAATAGTGATAAGGAAGCGACTAAAGTAGCAAAACCTTTGAGTTTGTAATTGGACCAAGGAAATGCAATTATTATCTCATTTATGTCTGGTAACACTTCAAAATGGATTGATGTACAAAAGGAAAAGGAAAAAAGGAGCCTGGGTAAAATCCAAAATCATTCATGGGTTCTTTTACGAGGAAAGTAGTAAACGTATTGACATTGTGAATCTTAAGCTAGTTAGTTTTCGTGTAAATTCAGGTTAGTTTGTCTCTTAATATTGGATTTGGGAAATGACCAAACAAATTTCTAGAAGAACATAATGGATTTAATTTTATTAAAAAATAAACCAAACAAAAAAGATAAATACACTTTTTCATATATATTATATATATTTTATCTTGGTAATAATGATTAATGCCCATCATAATTAGTTAATAAGAATTTTAAAAATATTTTATTTTGATAATTACAATTAATCCCTACTAGCATTAGTTTATTAAAATATTAACAACTGTAAAGATGAGTTTGAATTATACATAATTCTAATTTATTTAAGTAATATTTAAAATGTATTTCAAAATTATTATAGTTTTTAATTAATTTTGAAAAATTTAAAAAACATATTAATACACGTATATATTTTTAAAAATTTTGTTTTTTGTTTTTATTTATTTAATAAGTAAAAATAATTATAATGATAATATATTATTTTTTATATTTATTTTAATTTCCATTCTATCAAGTTTTTAGAGGGATCAAAATCATCTTTTGAGTGTAAAATTTGAGAAAAATATTATAGCTCAACAAATTTAATTCTTTTTCGTACTTGATAAATTTGGAGCTAAAATAATTTTATATGGATTTTTTGTTTGTTTGTTAATTTATCACTTTCATTAAATCCTATTTTAAAAATAGAAATAGAATTCTTTACTATGTAATTGTAGTTGTATTAATTCTATATTGGTTCCTAATAATACCCCATGTATATATGTATGGAACGAGCGTTAATAAAACCTAAGGGTTGTAATCTTTTGGGTTGAACCATCAATTCCACCCTAACAATAGTTTTTATAAACAAAATTATAAACCTACTTGGGTATATTTTCCCTGAGAAACATGTCCAGGTCTTTTCTAGTATGGTCAAAGAAACTCTAGCCTTTGGATTTGACACCCATATGGGCGACCCTTAAGAAAGAATGCTATTGAAGGGGTTGAAGGATAGAATTTTACTTTATTTTTCCAACTTTACAATCTCAAATTATAATTATAATTATATATAAATATATATTAATTTTTACAATATATCAATTTTTTTGGACTATTTTATAAATTTTATGTTTTTAGTGTGTATAGATAATAGTTAATTATTTATAACATAATCTAAAATAACATATATGATAAAGTATTAAGTTTTTATATGATTTTTAAATTGAATTTAAATAAAAACATTATTAAATATATTTGATTACGATATGAAATTACATTTATTTTAATTTATTATTGGTCAAATGGATTTTTCACTTACATATATTGATTTATATATATTTCAAATATTCTTATTTTAAATTATTATATTTATGAACTAAACTTTACAAATTAAAGTTTGAATATTCTGGTTAACATTGTTTTTAATCATACATAAGTCTCATTATGGTTTTATTTTTTAAAAAAATTACTTGTAATTTTATTATACAAACAAAATTATAAATAATAAATCGAATTGAATTCAAAGTTATATGGATTTTAACCTAATATATATATATATATATATATATATATATATATATATATATAATTATATATATATTTATAATAACTAATACCAAACAATTACTTACTGGTATAATACATGTATTAATTCTGAATATACATATGATTTACATACTATATCTTTTAAAAACTTACTAATAATAAAACACTTTAATGTAAAAGTATTATTCTAGGGATTAGTCAAAATCCAGTAAAACAATTTTTCATAGTATTGGTTGATTTTTAAAATCTATTTTTAAATGCATAAATAGATTCAACTACCTAAAAAAAAAGTAGTAGGACATTCAATTTCTGCAGAATTTAATCGAACTTGTGATTACAACAAATTCACCTCAAATTTAAAGAAAATTCAACCCAAAGATATACCCAAAAAAAACTTTCCAAACTTAAAACACTTAAACTACTACTATTACAATTAATATGAAAAAGACATGAAATTATTTATAGTTAAATATTTCAAAATCCACTTTAAATAAAATATTTCCTTAAAATTTTAATCATGTCATACTTTTTACCCAATACATTGATGATTTTAAGATTTCAGACCATTAATATCATAACATGGATTTAAATATTTCAATATTAACTATAAATAAAATATTTCTTTATAATTTTGATGATCTCATACTTTTTACCAACTGCGTACATGACTTCAAAAGTTTGAATACAATATAATAAAGGTTACTTTTTTTAAGCAGTACTTTATTTGTTTTACGTTTTAGAGTTTTTCCGATCATATTTGTTTCCAACATAGAACTACAAAAATCATAAGTTTGAGTTGTAAACTACCCACAATTTGTTGGAATTACAAGTGTGAGTTGTAAGATCACATTCTGATGACTTGAAATCAAGTGGTGGGGATAAGGTCCATTATACCAACCACTAGATCATCCTATAATGAGACATTAAAAATAATTTCATTATAATACTAATAATAATCTAATTTTTAAGATCACACTCACAAGGGACCCACTATGTTGTTGCCCCTCTCTCCCTATTGATTTCACTACTAAATTTTATGGTTATGTACATACTCTACTTCACTTTGGGTTTGAATCTATTTTTACATGAGAGGTGTTCTCCAACCCAATATGAAAGAGATGGTGTAATGTCGTCCTCTTAAATATTTTGAGTCGATGAAATTACATAAAAATAAAATTAAATTAAAAAATAAGAGGAAATAAATAAATAAAATTATTAATTATAATTAAGAATTAGACTAGACTAGATCCATCTTAACTTCAGATATATCAAGCACCTAGAGGGATCAAGTCTCTTGAGGTGCAAACCTCTTTTAGAGTGAAATGAGATTTGATCCCTCTCAACTCTTGGTACATATGGAATCAAGATGGATCTAGGCTGGTTTTATTAATTTACTTCAATAATAGCATATTTAATGATGCATATTATATTAGTTTATATTTAATTTGATCATGCCTCTTCACACATTAAAAAAAAATATTCAATGGATAGGTAGTTTATTTTATCTTAAGAAAATAAATTAAAATTTAATA
>APFE030760140.1:0-13389 GCA_000404065.3 Pinus taeda | reverse complement strand
GAGCTTAGTCTCCCCCTACTTTTTTGAATACATCTAGCAACCGACTTTGTGAAAAAAAATATAAATAAATAAATAAATTATATTAGAGAATGGTTTTTCTCTTTCATTATAGTTTTTTTGTTGTACATCAGTTGTGCCAAAAAGAAGCATGAACCAAAGAAAAAACTTACAATGTAAGGAAAGGCAAAAAATAAAAAAATAAAAAGATTCAAACACTAGATTAAACAAGTAGTTTAAAACCAAACAGTGATTAAGTAAAAACTAGAATGGAAACTTAAGCTAAAAAAGAAAAGAAATGATTAGAAAGAAAGGAACAATAGGAAAAAGGAAAAGCCATATGTACAAAAATAAAAGAAGCAACATATTCTCGAGTTTAATTGGGATGAAACTTCACGTAAAGGAAGAATTCTTGAGCCTTATATGCAAGATTCATGGCTTGGAGAATGATAATATAGAAAGGATGATTGTCTTACCCATGAACAACTGTATAAAGTGACGATGAAGGCTTAACAAGAAGCCAAAAATTCCATTCGCCAACTCGCATAACATGCCAACCAACTAGAGTAGGCTTGCTTACCATGCTTGGGACATAAAAATATTAATTCGCATCATGATTAAGGCTCACAACAAGAAATAAATCATTGTGATTTTGAAGACTCTTTAAGAAGGAAACCACAGATGCATTAGATGTTTCAAATTTGAACTCTTCATGTTCAACTGACAAAGAATCTCTAAGCTCAAGGGTAATACTTCTTTATCAAGTTCATTAAAGAATGTCTCATCATATATATAAACAAAGAACTTCCCATAGTAAATACTTGATTGTTTGCCATTATAATTATCGTGGATAACATGATTTACAAGTAGTGGAGCTCAAAATCCATTTGAGGATGAATATTATGGCATGCATATGCATGAGATGCCAAAGAGAAATCATAATCTTGAGATTCACTTTGATTATCCTTGAATATGAAAATTATTAGATCAAGGAAAATAAGGCTATCACTAAGTGCCACAATGTGATTGTGATCATCATTTTGTCCATGCCCTTGATCACAGGTGATGAAAGAGTCATAGTCAATCTTAAAATGAGAGGACACAATGGATGAATCAAGTAGAGATTGACTCAAAATTTGATGTTCAAGATGGCACATGTGGCCTTATTTAGTATGTGTCTAGAAAAGGGTATCATTAAAAGGGAATACATGGAATAAAGCTTCATGCTTAGAGATACTAAGGTAGATTGATAGGCTAAATATTCCTTACAAAAGTGTGAAGATAAGGAATCATGAGCTATGTGATTATTCTTTTCAATGGTCAAGAAAAGATGAGGATTTGTTTGAGATTAAAGCTTAGATTTTAAGAATAGTTCACAAGTAATTTTCTCATGATTTCCATCGAAGAAATCACATCAAAGATCCTTAGGTAAAAACTCAAATCGATTGAGTAGAGGGGGAAAGTCAATTACAAATTTTATAAAATATTTTCTCCAACAATACTTGGATTAGGTGTTATACGCTTATACAAATATCTAGATTTACCTTAAATGGAATTGGGAAATAAATAAGAAGAGGTCACTACATCATAAATGTAACAACCCCTAGTTGATTTCCTATGTAAATAAAAATAATAAACAAGGTCATGGGACACATATTCCAAGTTTAATGTCAGGTAAAACGTAGTGATGGGGATCACTGGTGATTAATTAATGGCTATGGAAATTGGTAAAGACATTGGCAAGGGAAAATTCGAAATAATTGGCATTTTATTTATGAAATAATGGAAAATAGGAGAGAAGGGAGATGAAAGGTCATAGATTTTCATGATGAAATTGAACAAAAAATAGAGGAAAATAAAGAAAATAAAAATCGTAATGATGAAAAGGCTTCTAAGGATCAGTTCACAAGTTTGGTCAGTGTGTGAACATTTTGTCAATTTTAGCTTGGGTCTCTCTTTTATCCTCTCTCTCATACTCTTGCACACTTAGAGTTTTCTTGGAGCACTTAGGCATACATTGGATTTGGAGAAAGAAGGCAAAGGAAAGCAAGAAAGCAAAAGACAATAAGTGGATTAGAAACTACAGTTGGATTTCTTTGTAGGTAACATGTTGCATGTGTGATTTCCTTGTTGATTTATGGATGCATGGTATATGCAGGTGTTTATCTAGTTATTTTATGTAATTGGCGTGGAGGATTGCCTGGATTGATAGTGGTTTTACTAGCCTTTCCATTTCCTGGATTGATAGTGGTTTTCCTAGCCTTACTATTTCTTGGATAGCCATGGTGTTGTGGGTTTTTCCACTTGATTTTTTCCAATTGGTTCTTGTAATTCCTTGTGGTTGTGGTTTGGAACAAACACTCTGGAAGCCTTGGAACAACTTGGGTTGAATTACTAGTCCTAGAGCGTAGGTTGGAAAAATGCTCTGGAGCCTTGGTGGTTTTAGTTACTAGTCCTGGAGCCAGGTTGGACAAATTCTCTTGAGCCCTGGAAGACTATGGGTTGAGTTACTAGTTCCTAGATCCTTGCATAGTTTGGGTAGAGCCCAATCTGGTTGGTGTTAGTGCTGTCCAACAGTGAGGTGGAATCATTGGTTGAGGGTTGAGGTGGTTTGGCCTCTTGAATCCCTGGTTTGGTTTTGTTTGGTTTATTCCATGAGATCCCACATTCACGCTTGGAATATGGCATAGGGGTGATTGGATGAAAGAGAGATTTGATTCAACCCAATCTATGGTTGCGTGGTATGTGGAAGTCCTTGACTTGGTTGGCATTTTCCTATGTTAATAAGAGAAATTATTTTATGGTGATTCATGTATATTTATTGGCAATGTATTGGTGATATTATGGCTAAGATTCCATGGTTTACATGTTGGTTATTTTTTAATTATATGTTGTTCATGTGATGTGTATCTTTAATGGCTCATATCATGATTGTTTAGCTATTGATCGATTTATGAATGTATGGAATAATAAGTGTT
Source organism: Pinus taeda (assembly GCA_000404065.3). NCBI lineage: Eukaryota > Viridiplantae > Streptophyta > Pinopsida > Pinales > Pinaceae > Pinus > Pinus taeda. The sequence continues at coordinate 10,414 of APFE030760140.1, read as the reverse complement.
ATTGTAGCTATGTGGAGAGGGAATAGGGCCTTCTTGGTGATTCTCAAATAAATCTCAAACCTTTGTGATCAGATATGCATTCATGACCTATAGCTTACATTTTTTCCATATGTTTGATGAAATGTCTGTTATGTTCTAGGAATTCTAAGCCAAATTTTTCCTTCAAATTTTCATGCTTGGCATCATTGTCATGTCATTATTGATTCTAAAAAGTTACAGAAAGTTTTGGGCAGTGCTCTGGAGGCTAACATGGAATCTAGGCTAAGATATCGGGACCACATGCTCCTAACTAAAAAAATTGGGTTGCAACCGCATGGATGTAGACTTGTGCATGTAATTAGAGGCTTCTAACCGCATGGAAGCCCTATTATGGGTGTGGTTGAGGACCTAGGGCGGAGAGGGAGGGGTCCAACTCAATTTTGGCCACCTGGGATGGTTTCTCAATCTTTGAGTGCCTAGATCCATAACATAATAATCAAAAGGCTAGATGGCCTATGGTATTATGATTTTCTTCCCTCATCTCGCTTTCTCTATCTTTTATTAATAAGAAACAAAATTACAATATAAAAAAATCGAATCTAAAAAATATCTAACATCTCACATCTCACATCTCACATCTAACACTTACACATCTAAGGTCTAACATCTAACATCTCACATCTAACACCCACACATATACCCTATATTGGGTTGTAGAGCACCTCTTGGCGCAAAGAGGGAAGAGGGAAGTGATAAATAAAAACATTTTCCAAAGATTTGGATTGGGTTTATTTTTTTCTTATATCCACTTAATTATGAGTTAAGAGTAGTCATATTTAGGATATAAAATGTAGAATAGTTTTCTCTAGAATATAAAAGGTAGTATTAGAGGATCTAGAATGTAATATAAAGAAGTGGATTTTAGATTAAAAAAATTGTAGCTGGAGGAATTGGAAATTGGTCTAGTCTCGTACTTGCATGTAGTCTCATGCTTGCACATGACATGTGGATGATTCCAACTGTTACCAATGTAACCTCTAAGTAAACCACACTAACACAACATGTGGCCCACGGGTAAACTCAACGGATTTAAACATGGAACCTCTTGGAACATAGTACTTCACTTTCATGACCATCACCGAAGAGCTACAGATTTTAGATAGTTAAATAAATTATTAATAGTTGTTTATAGGATAATCATTTTATATTTTGGAAAAGTGTTATATTAAAACATTTAATAAGATTATGTTTTGGGAAGAGGTTAAGGGAATTTTTAATTTATATATCTCATCCATATCGGGTTTGTAATTTTATTTTGTTTTAGTTTTTAATGTGATAGAATTGCAACAAAATCATGAACACATAGATAAAATGTTTGTATAAGAAAATATTTGATCCCCAAATCAATTATCATACAAGGATCAAAAAAATATATTAGAATCACCCTCATAGGCTTTCAAAAATTGATTGTCCCGGAACATGTAAAGAAAGCATAAAGAGTGCCATCCATAGAAGCTATGAAGAAAAAGGAAAAAAACTTGAGGTTGGATGCTCAAAAAAATTAAGATATTGTTAGTCCATGTAATATTGATGACAAAACTCACAGGCCTTTCCATCTCCCTGCTTTATAATACTCCATAAGCCATGTTCCAGATTGAGGTCTTACTTTGAGAGATTATGTGTTGTTTGTTCTTTTCCCTATAGATATGGTGGCATGTAAAGAGATAAAAAGAGTGAATAATTCATGTGATTTCCTCCAAAATAGGCATAAGAATGATGTTTCTGCAAGCTTGAGTTTTATTCAAAAAATTATAGTAAGTATGGAGTCCCCAAAGAGTTGAATTTGAGTGCATCTCTTTTCTAAAGAAAAAAGTAATAAGTTTTTGTGTGCTAAGATGCCTGGTTGTTGGTTCCTCTCCCTAAGACATATTTTTCTTGATAGTGATGATATTCCGAGGGAAATAGGATGAAACCACCTCCGCTATTTTGTCCCATGTTGATTGAGGCTCCGTCAAAATAAGCCCATGGCCTAGATTTATCAACCAAATCTAATTTGTGCACTCTAGGAGTGGTGAGGTCTTCTCCTAGGGAAGGTGACTTAAAATGGCTGCGCTTGAGCTGCAATATGATTAGGGTCAATGTCTTGTCCTAAAAAGTAGCTTTGTTCTTGTCCAACCATACCCCCAATAAATAATTAGAGGGAGGTATTTTATAGGTTGGAAACAAGGATTTGAGCACCATGCCTTCCAGACTTCTTCCAAATCCAAACCTTCCCATAAAACGAAGTGACCAAGGGCATTCTTGCATGTTTCCCAATTGTTGATCAAAATGGAAAGAAATGAATAGGTGTGGAATATTTTCATCATTTTTTTACACAAATAACACCAACTCGGTCCACTTATGAACCATTTTTACAATGTATCCCATGTTGGAATTTTTCTCGCCATTACCAAAATTATTACTTTTTGGAAATTTTGTTTTTTTTTTGTTTGTCAAGTTTTTTGTGATCCTCTAGCCTTGACCTGTCGCTTGAGGAGCCGCGACCCAGGGGCATCTAATCCGTCAAATTCACCCCGGGATCGCACCCAGCTTGGGCCACACCATCCCTTAGCTAATTGGATTTTTTATCATGTCTCCTTCCCCTAGCATAGGGCACAACCACCCCCCATGAGGTTTGATCCTAGGTCACCTTGCTGATGAGGCCCATCCTCAACCATTCGTGCTAGTGAAACTTGACTTGGAAATTTTGTTATTGTTTATTTAGATGATGATCTAATTTTCAATTAGACAAAAAAAGAGAATCTTAATCATTTGAGGAAAAATTTTGGAGAGATTGAAACATGAGAATCTACTCAAAAATCTAAAAAAATGTTCATTTATGAGAGAAGAGTTGTTATGTTTGTAATATCCCAAGAAGACTTGAAGATGGATTCCATGAAGATGAGAGTAATTGTAAAATGGCATGCTTCAAAGAGTACATTTGAAAAAAGAAGTTTTCATGTTTTGGCTAATTTTTATAGAAATTTTATTCGAAATTCAATAATATTTGTTCACCATTAACTACATGTAGGAGAAAATGAGAATATTAGAAGAATGCACATATATTAAGTAGACTTTGATATTAGCGAACAACAATTAGAACAATGTTTAGTTAAGAGAAAAGGTCAGTTGCATACTTTAATGAGAAGATAAAATGAAAAAAAATAGAATAGAAATATTTTGTGTATGATTAAGTGTTTTATGTTATCATACAATTGCTGGCTAAATCAAGAAATTATTTGTTGTCCAAATATTGTGTTCTATATGGTGATCTTAAGCATTGAGATATCAACATTCAATCAAAGTTGAATCGAAGACACATGAAATGGGTAGAATTATCATAGAGATACTTATGTTGAAACATAGGTTTAGAAGACCTAATAAAAATGATGATGCATCAGATAGGAAATCAATGTTGATCACTATAATAATTGAGATGGTAAGGATGGAATCAATGAATATTGTGTATGAAATAGACCCACATTTTGTTGAAGCTTGGAAATATGGTAAAGAACAATGGATTTTTGATCTAGCTCATTTCTTATATTATTTAATTCAGGAGGTAGTCCTATTTCAAAATCAAGAATTATATATTTATAGAGGTTCAATGAGGATAATTTCATCAAAGAGATACATAATATTTGGTGGCTTGGATGCACAATTTGGCATTGATAAAACTCAATCATTGATTGAAAAGTGATATTATTGGCCTAGTATTGCGAAGAAAATGTTAAGAAGGTTAAAGGTAGTTGTAGGGTTTGTCAACATGATAAGAAAATAACTCATAATATTCGTTTATATACCCATTTCCTTACAAAATCACCTTGGGAGAACATCAAAATGGTTTTTTTTATGTTGGGACTGCATGAAACCCAATGACATAATGACACTATTTCTTTTATATATATTTTATAAAATTTCACATTTTATTCATTGTAAGATGAATAGTAATGGCATGAGCATTATTATTTTACAATTTAGGGAAATTATTCATTTACATGGTTTTCCAGGAGGCATAGCCTTAGACAAAGACAACAAATTTATTGATCATTTCTAGAGAGAATTATGGAAGAATGTAGATACAAAATTTTAGTTTAGTTCTACATATTCCTGCACACTATTGGTCTAATAGAACCATTGAAAATAGCATTGGACATTTACTAAAATGTCTTATGGGATAGAAACCATGACAATGGGATATAATATTTCTACCAAGAAAATTTGCATATAATAATTTAATTGATAGATATATAGGAAGGAGCCCTTTTCATATTATGAATGGAAGATCACCAAGAGGAGTTACACGTTTGACATGTTTTCTTGAAGCAAGCTAAAAATGTGAAGATATGGAGTCATTTGTTGAGTGTATGAAATAAGTGCATGGGTTATGGAAAGGCGAGTGAAGATTTTTTTATGAAGGAAAGCTTTCCAAGAGGTGACTATAATAAGATAAAGATAAAGAAATAAGGGCATGTAATATATTGGAAAAAATATATATAATAATGTATATGTACTTGAACTACCGAAAGGATTAGATATTTCATCAACATTGAATGTTGTAGATTTGTCTAAATTTAATGAAAGTATAGCATATGAAGGTGATGACTATGTTGTTGATTTCAAAGAATATATTCATAAGCAAGAGAGAATAAATTATAAAGGCATTAGATAAAATAATTGCGTGGAAAATGAGAGATCAAGAAACAAAAGAATATTTAGTTCAATAGAAAGATAAGGAGCATGTAAGAAGCCATGTGAATTTTTTAAGTTGAGTTGAAATGGCTTAGCCATGGTGTAGATAAAGGTTGCAATTGTTGGGTATGTGTTATATTATTTCCATGACTAGCTCCATGTGTCGTTATGTTGTGCCAAGGGGTGGCAGTACTTAGGGGTTTGTAGGGGGGTCGTAGCCTCCCTACACGAGGTTCAGGGCAGTGCCCCGGGAAAAAAAATATGTGGACCCAAATAATAGTTGGGCAAACCCAAGGATGGGGGTCAAACCCAAAGATGGTGAGCAAACAAACCCATGGTTTTGTGGATTTTTTTTGCACATGGTTTTGGGCTCGATGGTTTTTTCCCATGGTATTTTGTAGATCTAGTCAAGGGAACTACGAATATGTTCTAATCCAAGGTTAATGGATTGGGGTTTATGAATGCTTTGACATGTATATAATGTATTGTGGCACTGAAAGGAATAATGAAAAATCATTTTGGTTTTCCCGATTTGGGTTCCAAGAGAAAATATCTATGTATATTTTTTATGTTCTCACCACTGTATATTTTTTTCTATTTTTAAGAATTCATTCCCAAGTAATTTCTATACAACGTTAAACCTACAACAATGATCTCATGAACATGATTTTATGTATTTTCTTACCCATATATGTGTGTGTCTTTATATTCTCCATGGTTGAGGAAGGTTGGAAAAATATCAAATAGGCCATCATTTACTATCAATAGCTAAGATTAAATAGGCCATCATTTACTATCAATAGCTAAGATTAAATAGGCCACCAAATTTAAAAACACACACACACACACACAAAAAGAAATACCATTGGAATGCTTACTCAGAAACAAAACAAGATCTTGTATGTTGACTTGATGCTCAATGTATACCAAAGATGAAATATTTCATTTAATAACAACCAAAAATGTGTTGTGTGATCCTTGATGGCTCCATTACCACTTTTGGGACCATCATTAACATGCAAGTGCGCAACTAATAGATAGTATTGTTTTTTATAAATAGTAATTTAAATTATTAATATAAGAAATATAAAGACATTTTAAAACTTATTTTTAATATAATGTTATCTTGATTTAGTAATTACCAGCCTAGATCCATCTTAACCCCAAATCTATCAAGTGCCAAGAGGGATCAAATCTCTTGAGGTGAAAACCTCTTTTTTGAGTGCAAAACTTGAGGAAAGGTTTGCACCTCAAGAGATTTGATCCCTCTTGCATAGATTAGGGGTTAAGATGGATCTAGGTTGGTTATATAATATCTATATTTATATATGTGTGTCTCTTTCTTATTCGCTCCTATCTCACCCCCCAAACATACACACACTCTCTCCATATTTATCTCTCTCTCTTCCTCCCTCTTCCCCTCCCTCTCTCTTTCTTCCCCTTCTTTCCCTCTCTCTCTCTACTTCTCTCTCTTTTCCCTCCCACTCTCCTCTCTCCCTAACCATCTCTCCATCTCTACCTTGTCACTCCCTAGCTCTCTCCACCTTTTTTCGTCTATGTCTTTCTTCATCCCTCCCTCTCTCTCCCCCTCCAACTCCATCTCTCTCTCTCCTCTCTCTAAGGTCCTCTCTCTCTCTTCCTTCTTCAAACTCTTTTTCTCTCCCATCTCCTTCCCTCTCTCCCCCTATATCTCACACTCTCTCTCTCTTCGCTCCAACTATGTCACTATCTCCCTCCCTCTCTCCTTCTCTCTCTCCCCTCCATCTTTGTGTCTCCCTCTCTCTCTCTTCCCCTTCTCTCCCTTTATATCCCTTGTCACTCCATCTCTATCTCCACCTCTATCTCTTTGTCTTTGTTCTTTACTCCCTCTCTCTCCCTCTCTCCTTCTCTCTCCCCCTCTCTTCCTTCCTCTCTCTCCCTTTCTCTCCCACTTCTCTCTCTCTCCCCCCATCACTCTCTTTCTCTCTCCATCTGTGTCTCCCTCTCTCTCTCTTCCCCTTCCCTCCCTACATCTCCCTTGTCACTCCCTCTCTATCTCCACCTCTATCTCTTTGTCTTTGTTCTTTACTTCCTCTCTCTCCCTTTCTCCTTCTCTCTCCCTCTCTCTCCCTTTCTCTCCTAGTTCCCTGTCTCTCTCCCCCCATCACTCTCTCTCTCTCTCTTTCTCTCTTCCTCCCTGTCTCTCACCCCCCTCTCTCTCTTAAATTTGATCACATTGTATTGTGTTTAAGAAAGTATCTAAATGAAAAAAAACTCAATTCGTTGTAAAATATTAAACCTATATTTTGGATCAAACATGTCAAAGGAATCTAGTCACTTTGCTTGCTCTCATGGCTTGTATCCTTAGTTAAGATAGATCTATGCTAGTTCTTGATAATACTATTTATATTATAGAAATTTCACATATTTATATATACAAATATTCTCATTTTAAATTTTATTAAAACCTTGATTTAATTTCTATGGGAATATTTTTAGTAGTCATGAGGATTTTTAGTAGTCGTGCAGATAAAGGGTTTAATTATATCTCAAAAGTAATTATAACTTTTTTCCTTTTAGATTCAACTAAAACAATGTTATAAAATTAAATTAAAATGAAATATTTGAAATATTTTATAAAATATTTTGATTATGAAATAAGTTATGGTTTCTAGGCATGTGTTATTGATAAGCCGTGGTATTGGCCTATGGTATTGTAACAAAGTCTATTTACGAGTTAATAATATCCATGGTAAAATGGGGGTGAATATCAATGGTTAAGAATCTTTCCATATTGTTATAGATTGTTTTGATTGTGAATAAGTTCTGATTTTTGGGCATGTGATATTGATAAGTCATGGTATTGTAATAAAGCCTATTTACAAATTCTTATAAAATAATTTGGTTGTGAAATAAATTATGGTTTTTGGACACGTGGTATTGATAATCCATGGTATTGTAACAAAACTTATTCACAAGTTAATAACAAAATCAAAATATAACAAATTGAATTTTGTTATTTTTATTACTTTTTTTATCATTAATTGAATTTTTAATATTTCTTTTTAATAAAGAAATGCAAATTTTAACTTCATGTCAAAAAACCAGTGCAATTTTTGGAGGTTTGACTTTTTTTACCATGCTTTCTATTGGATTTTATCATATCTACAAGTGTTAATCATTTATTGTTATCTTATTATGTTTTTCTTCTTATATGTTTCTTAAAATATATGCATGTTTAACTCATGTATTAATTATTTTTATAACTAATCATAATAATAATAATTTAAAATAAAGTTATACTTTGGTTAGTTTTATTTTTTTTAATCTTGGTAATGTGAAATGTATATGAAGTGTTTCGAACTTAGTGGTCATTACTTAACCACTCCTCTATTTATAGCCATAGAAAGTTAATTCCTGTGAATGTTTGGCATATTTCAAATTGAGATGAATCTATGTTGATTCTAAGTAATCATTCCAACCCTGATCCTCTTTGGTTAGACGAAGACCTTCCTCTGGCTAGCCAGTACAAAAGGAGCTCTGAAGATCTCGGGGAGAATTTGTTTGGGTCGGAGGTAGTCAAGCTTTGTAGTGCTCAGGATCTCATAATTTGCAATGGTCTAAAGAAGTGGCCCAATTCTAGCCAGATGACCTGCATCCATGGGCTTGGTAGCAATGTGGTAGACTATGTTATCTCCTATCTCCCTCTATACAACGAAATAACAAATTTTGACATCTTAAACGACCACGAACCTGACTCTGATCATAGGCCTTTACTTATAGCTCTCAATTTTGTCATGCATAGAGATCCCATAGAAGATAATCCTTATTGCCAAAAGAAGTTAATCTTTGATAGAAATAAAAAATATCTCTTTCTAAATAAATTAAAAACTAATTTGCTTCCTTTATCTAGTATAGAAAACATAGAAGATCTCTATCATAATTTTACTACAACCCTCTCATATTCAATTAACAAGTTCTCCATTGAAGTTTCAAGTAATAAAAGAAATAACAAAACCAACCCATGGTATGAAAAAGATTGTAAAAGTGGGAGGAGAACAATTAAGGAAGTTGTTGATGAATCTCTTAAAATTGGCAAGATAAAAATATACAAAGCCCTAACTAAAAGGAAAAAAGGCAGTATATTCGTAAAAGACAAGAGAATCTCTTAACCTCTCTAAGTAGCTCCTAAGAAATTCTGGACGCAAATTCTAACTAGGAAAACTAATGATAATAATAAAATTGCTTTACACGACTGTAATTCCTATCTTAAAAAGCTTTATGAATCTCCAAATGTCATGGATAACTTTGAAACCCTGCTCACAATGAAAGAAGTTTTCTCATTAGAAGACATTGATTTTGGGATTGATTGATTGGCTAATGGGAAAGCTAAAGACATTGAAGGTTACCAGGCGGAAATCTTAAAAATTGGAGGTCTTGTCCTCATCCCCCACATTCATAAGCTTTTCAATCAAGCGATCAAGCAAGGGTTGCCTAAACCATGGACTCAAAGCCTCATTATCCCTATTTTTAAAAGTGCGGATACAAATAACCCCTCTAATTATCGGACAATTATGATCAATCCTCTCCTAGCCAAGTTATATGGTATTATTTTGGAAATGAAGTTGATCATATGGCTTGAAAGTGAAGGTAAGCGGACTAAACGTCGAGCGGGTTTTAGAAAGTAGCACTCAACAACAAACCACCTCATTACGCTTAGGATCATTGTGGAGAAATGTCGCAATGATAAATCCAATCTCTTTTGTTGCTTTCTAAACTTTAGAAAGGCTTTCGATACGGTTCCTAGAAACAACCTTTGGAACAGATTAGAAGAGCTAAATGTTCCTTTTGAGTTGAGAGTTGCCTCTATAAGGTTATATGAGAATGTAATTGCCAAGTTAAAGAAAAATGAGGGGTGGTCGAAAGATATTAAGTGTAATATCGGAGTTGAATAAGGTTGCCCCCTCTCCCCTACCCTATTTGGCATTTACATCGACAAGCTAAAAGGTTGTTTAGAGGAAGCAGGATGTGCTGGCACAATCTTAGCTGGGATAGTCATCATCCTTCTTCTTTACGCCGGCGATATTGTTCTTCTCGCAAGGTGCCCATCTGATCTTGATTAGCAACTTATACTTCTTAAAGATTTCTGCGCTACCATGGGTATGAATGTTAACACTGACAAAACAAAAGTTATGATTATCAAATCCAAGGACACTTATGCTAATTTTATGTATGACAATAGTAACTTGGAGGAAGTGTCTTCCTACAAGTACCTAGGAATTGATATTCATCACAAGCTCAACTAGAAATATAGCATTGAGAAAAGGATTAATGGGGGATAGAAAGCTTATTTTGGTCTTGAAAATAATTGTAAAACGGCAAACCTCGTAATGTGGGATAGAAAGAAGTTCCTCTTTGAAACTTTAGTCACTCCAATTATCTTATATGGATGTGAGGTTTGGGGTTGTAGCATCTCTAGAGAATCTTGGAGAAAGATTGAGCAAATCCAGAAGCATTTTATAACATATAACCTCAAAATTAAAAGCAACACACCCTATCCTATTATCCTTATAGAAGTGGGTCTTTCCCCTATCTAGAGCCTAGCTATGACTAGGCTTCTGTTGTACAAGCACAAACTCAATAACATAGGAGACCATAGACTTCCTAAGCTAGCTTTAAATTCCAGCCAAAACCACCTAAGGCTCAAACGAGGTTGGTATAAAGA